>JANHGB010003597.1:0-83279 GCA_026283785.1 Coracopsis vasa | reverse complement strand
CAAGTGAGGTCTCACGAGAGCAGAGTAGAGGGGCAGGATCACCTCCTTCGACCTGCTGGTCACGCTCCTTTTGATGCTGTCACTACAATCCCCGATGAAGAGTCCCTCTCTGGCACCCTTGTAGGCCCCCTTCAGATACTGGAAGGCTGCTAAGAGGTATCAATGTACCCAGTCCTCCAGGCTGAACAGCCCCAATTCTCAGCCTGTCAAGACATGATTTTAACTAAATACACATGATTTCAACTAAATTACCAGTGTTAGATGAAGGCAAGAAAGCCAAGATGGCACTATTAAAACTTTTTTTTTTTTTTTACCCTATACTGAAAACTTTTACAGCTTGTGTCTGCAAACCCAACTCTGTATTTAGGGAGCAAGCTAAACATTTTTAATTACTAAGAAAAACTACTACACGTTAATAAGTACTTAAATAGTCTCTTGAAGGAGATAAAAAGTGCTACCACAAAGCAGAAAAACAATAAAAATAATATTATGCTAGTATTCGTATTTCCTCCTTAGTCCATTTGATCCCAACTTGCAATATACAAACCAGGAACACCAAGCAAAGTAATTTGACCTTAATAACTAAGCTTAGGGAAAAAACTCAAAAACATTTTAAATACAGGCACTCTACTGCTTGCAATAGGAAAGCAGGTCTTTTTATTAATTATAAAATACAACAAGATAAGTGGATCACTTACAATCAAGTGAATTATAACAAAACATCTTTTCTCAGCTTTTGACCTGAATATACTTGCATAGCTGCACCTAGCATAATTTATGCAGAATGGATTAATGTGCATAGTGCATATACTTATTACTAAGTTTCTTTTCTATGTGGATCAAGCCTACATCATTCAATAAAGTGCAACCCCTCAACTATACTACTTCTGTGTTACAAGCACATTTCCATTATATACATAAATTAGGGTCTAGGTAAAGCTTAGTCTTTGTGACGAGGCACAAGCATTCATATCTAGATATTAAGATGGACTGATTAACTTTTAGTCTCAAAACATCCTTTAACGTGGTTTTGGGTCATTTTTTCCATGCTTTTTTGCATCCACAATATGGGGCAGGCACATAGAGGAGGCAGAGATGAGTTCCTCCAGCCACAGGCAAGAAGCAGTTTCCCTGCACAGTACCTCTAGCAGTAACCAAACCTCAGGAGTTTCCTGGAGCCAGGCTGTGCCTTCTGGAGTATTTCAGCCGTGACCCACCTCATCCAGACCCACACAGCCAAATCCAGCTGTGCATAGGCTTTTGTACAGGCAAGTGCACAGAGCACATGGCATGGGCAGTACAGTGGCTGCAGGTGACTACAGAGAACAAACAGGACTTCACCATTCTTCAACAAGAACTGCCTGCAGACTTAAACCTTTTCACAGCAACAACTGGCCCATTCGATTTTCCCTTAGCATGTAGCTCATTTTACTCCATCCCTTTGTACTTGAAATTCATTGCTATTGAGATTTTGGGGGCTGCTGTACACAGGTCTTTCTTTTGCTCCCCTGAATTCTTCCTCAGCCATAGCTATGCACTTCCCTATTGCTTTTGGTTGCAATTTTGACTCTTACACCATTCTGACAGGAGCTTTCTCTTGCTTTCATTAGGCCACTGGTTGACTTGTACAGAGCAAAGGGAGCTAGCTTGCCTGTCACGTATGATTTTGGTATCCTTTGCAAGGATGATTATTGCAGTCTTACAGCAAAGATTGGTCAATTTTCTTGGAAGTCATCATTATTAGAGATTAACATACAAAGGTGAGAGCTGTTTACACCTGGACCACAATAACTTTTTAACTGGTTATCGCTAACCTAGGCAGATATGAATGAGAACAATCCTCACAAGAAGATACAGACACTTATATTAAGTGCATACATTTGCCTTAATTAAGGAAATTAATTTCTGCATGCTTCCCGTTTCAGCAGTGCAATCTAAAGGGAAGTCTATGTATCGAGCTGCTAGATATTCCCAACCTGCACAAATGAACTCAAAAATCTGGTTTGCATCCATGCTATGAAAAGATCAGCTAAAGCAGATTTAACTGATTAACAAAGCACCCCATCTGGTAGAATGGCTCTGTGCACTTCCTTCATGCTCCAACATCTCAACCAGGTGTCTTATGGTTCAAATTCAGCAGTGCTTTTGGTGGGTTGAAGAGCTCACCCCCCGAACAATGGCAGCAGCTACACTAAGCTTGTGTCAATTTGAACTTTTTTGTGCTTGTATTAGCCAACAGTAAGCAGATTACTGAAGCAATCCGTCTATCTATCAAAGGAAGAGAGAGACGGCATAGATTTGATCATTTTGCCTTTATCAAGAGGGGTGCAAGGGAATGCCACATATGATTTTTTTAACATGTCAGCACATGCCTCTTTCAGTCACAGGACAGTTGACTGGTCTGTTCCAGTACAACTAATTCCACTAATAATAATACTAATCCTCTGTAATAAACTCATGGCTTGAGCTAGAGCCATTAATCTGACTTCCCTCACCCTACCCTAATTCTGACCAGCAGTCACGGAATCTCCATCCTTCCCATCACTGAGCTACAGACTGTGTCAACAGGAATTAAGCAGGCACCTGTGATACCACCTGCTGCAATCTATTTAATTCTTTGTCACATGACCATTTTGGTCTTTTTATAGTTTATTCATTGCAAAAAGAGAGGGAGAGGAGGAACACTGCTGATAATTTTCCACCTCAATGAGTTATGAAGCTGCCTTTACACAACACAGGATCGCCAGCAAGATGTTTCTATTTACTCACTTTTGTGTTAAGCTTACAGTAAAACTATAAATGCTGTATCAGTTCCTGGTATAGTCAAGAACCAAAACAATATGCTTCAGTCCCCTGAATATTTGCATCACCAGTTTTGTTTAGAAACTGTAGGAAGCAGAGAAATTGGGAATCACACAAGAAAAAGTTCCTGCTTCATGGCACAGAACGAGAGCTCTGCCTGGTTAGATGTCATGAGAGGTAGCCTTCTGCTCTAACAGAAGAGCAGTTCACAATCAAAATCCTTATTCCAGCCCCTTCCCCTGCTCCTCATCTCCCCCTAAAAAAGCCTTAAAACATTTTTATGCTTTTCTAGTGGTATTCTTCAAGAGCTAGAGAAGAGATATAATTTTTTGTAGAAAGCCACTCTTCTTGCATGCTTCATCCTTCAAGTTGCCCCAAAGCAATATAAAACTAAAAGCTTTATTCAGTGATGTTGTATGGAACACTGTGACTCACCAAACATATCCTGTGAATTGCAGAGGCATGCAATGTGAGCTGGTTTGCGTATAGGCAGCAATGTTGAAACATTCCTGATTTAACATGTCACTACTTACTTCCCAAAAGAGGAATCAGAGGGCATGATAGCTCAACATCTCTTTGTAGAACATGCAAAAAAAGAAAAATATATATATATTTCTGTGTATCCACTGGTAACTTGAGGTTACAGAGACCAAGTGTTAGATAGATAGATTGTTTCTCTCCAGTAGTACATCATGACACAATAAAAATCTTGGTAAGCATGGACTCTGTCAGATCCTTTTGATTTAAACTAGGATTCACATCACGTCACAGAAGAAGGGTGTGAGGTTTTGAAACATTTTAGGGCAAAATAAAAGGGTACCCACTGTAAGGAAACATAATTCTGTAAGACTATGGAAAACCCATCGGGAAGTTAATTCTATAGTAATATTTGAAATAACTCATATGCTAGAATATAATGTTTCTCTCAGCAAACCTGAGCCATATATAACAATATTTGAAGTCTTAATAAAGAGTTAAATGAATGGCAGTGCTTTAAAACAAGCTGTGAAAAAGCAGCTATATAGTGCAGCCTTCACTGAAGTATAACTTAATTCCACCCTTCTCTCGTAATGGTATACTGTAACACCAAAACTGATGGGCAGTTAGGGTTACCAGGTTACAAAGGTACATTTACCACACTGACATTTACCATAAATGTAGTAGACTGTCACTTCCTATAACGTAATATGTGAAATTAATAACAGACCTAGTTATAGTGGATGGCTTTTGTGCAGGTTTTTTTAAGGTACATCATACAACTGTGAAAATAGAAGAGCATCAGAATACTCAAGGGTAGACTGGAAGCCAAAAACCAGGAGAACAGCCTGTATTAAAAGTAGTATCTGTATTAGGCAGAAAGGTGTGTTGGCAACACCACTCCCTGAAGCTGATATGAGTAGTTCACAAGGAGTCACTCCTGGCAGATACTCAGCTTCAAGATCTCATGGAATTCTGTGTTCATTCCAGGAACATGGAATAGACAGCTCAGAGTGGCCTTACTTAGGCCAAGTCTGTTTTAATTTATCTCACTTGAATCTCTAAGTTTTATGTTAGAGTGAGTCCTTTAAAACTCCTCATTTTAATTAAATAACTTTTTAAATGTACCTTCCATCTCCAAAATAAAAGTTACATTGCTAAAAAACCTGCTTTTCTTAATAAATAAATAAATAAATAAATAAACTCTGGATCAACAGAAGATGTCAGTGGGCAAAAGGTGCTTTATTGATATAGTGCTTCACATGCTATCCACAGTTTGTATCCCAAATTAGACCATTTTCAGTACACATTTTAAGCCTGGTTTATTCACATACTCACTGTTTTACATAAGTGTAAGCTATCCTACCAAAAGCAGTGTAAAAACTAGTAGGTAAAATTAAAAAAATCAGTGAGTTTTTTCAGAGTCAAGATTCTGTTTAATTTTACCAATATATTCCAATTCTGAGTAATTGTGTACCAAAAAAAAAAAACCAAACCCAAACAACTATCGCACAATTACCTGTCAAAGAGTACAGAAGTCATTAAAACTTCTTATCATAGCTAGAGATAGAATATTATATTTTCCTGTGTCCACTTCTCACGCTATGCCCATTTCCACAAAGCTTGCACCCTTTCACACCAGCCACCTACTTATCTCTTAGAGCTCCCATTAGTTTCACTTTTGCTGTCTTCTGAGAATAACTAAATGAAAGTGAGATAAAGCTCTACTTTAGGGTTGCCTCCATAGCTGATGCCCTTACATTAATTCTATGAATTCAGATTTTGCCATTATAACAGAATTAGCATAGATTCATAGAATCAACTAGGTTGGAAAAGACCTTTAAGAACAACAAGTCCAACCTCTAAACATGCTTGGATGGTCCCTGCATGGATCCCTTCCAAGGAGACAGAGCTTTGGGTGTCCTCACCCTGGGACTTCAGACTCAATTTGCATCCGTTTACTCTGTGCAGGTTTACAGTCATCTCAACCTTCATCTCTCCAGTGCAGCTTTGCATTGTTTTCCATGTCTTTTGTTACAGAATATGTAGAAATATACTGGAAAGCATATAACAACTCTGCACAGATTCTATGTGCACTGTACTGCTAAGTTGCATGCCAACTTTGATTCAGCTTAACAACTTCCAGACTAATAGAAATGTTTTGATCAAGAGGTATTACTCAAGAATACCTCCCCATTAAACATTGCTGTTATAAGTATGCTTTGTTACCTGTTACAGGATTACAAGGCCTGTTTACGTGGTCAGTCTGAGACGCATTAGCTGTAAATTCCAAGCAGAAACATTTCTTTTTACTTTTTGAGTGCCTGAAAACTGTTTTTCTGCCCTGGTTTGTCCCATCTTTGTCTTCAGCAAGTTCTGTTGCTAGGGAAAACACTAAGGCAGTGAAACACCATTTTTGCTGTGTACAATGTGCTTTTTAATAGTTTTATTCCATTTTGCTTATCAAACTCAGAAGCCAACTATTGATCCTACCAAGACCTCATGAGTGAAGATTAAAGCATTCCAACATGCTTGTCTACAGGTGTGCCATGGTGAATTATGATCTTCACATAATTCATAGAATGAAAAAGTTGCACCAGGAAACCAACTGTTAATCAGTGTATAGGCACAGGAGATCAATCTTTGATTCGTGTATTCACAAATCCTGTTTACTTGGCCACATTAGAGAACAGACGGGTGTTCTGGAATGGATTCTTAGAAATGATGGATGTAATTGTCAAAACTGCCAAGGTCAATGTATAATGTTCAAAAAAGAACCAACTCATTTCAAGCACCTTCCATTTATCATTCATGCAATTTGACCCCCAGTTCTCTTTGTAATAACATACTATGAGGGAACAACTGCTGTGTTCATTCCTATATACTCCTGTGGACTTTTAAATATCAAGCAGGTCACAGCCTTTCCAAAAGACTGAGGACATTTGTATATAACTTTTTTTCACCCTGAAGTATGTGGAAGCTATTAGATGAAGCCTGACTTTAATAAGAGTTTGTTTCCTATAGAATTGTTATACTGCAGTACTATATACATTTGAAAGAAACTTGTTCCAGAATTTCATGGTTTTTCCATTTAAGAAATGTACATTGATTTATAAGTTTTGAAAAACATAAATAATTTGATTTTCAGAACTGAGATGTTCCCACCACTGATGATGTATCTTAGTTGCTTAACATCATGCTGTGGAATATAAGCCAACTCTAAATAATAAGGGTTAGAGAAAAACTGTCCCTGTGGACAGTTCACTCCATAACTTAGCCATTACTTTTAAATACCAGCCTTGATCAGAGTCAGGATACTGAGTCAAGAGGAATGGCCTGGTAGGTTGCATTTGTATGTAGGTCTAAGTATCTGGAAGTAATTAAAAGTGTTTTACATTTCTATTTAAGTCTGAAAATTAAATTTTAGCTTTTTTATTTTTTAAATGTGGCATTTTAGAATTACAGAATCTCAAAAATCCATGTTTTCTGGTATTATCTTTCGTAAAGGTGAACAAGGGGAAAACACATGCTTCCATCAATTTTTGGTTACCACTGTGTGCACTTTTTTTACTTTTGGAATTTGCAACTTTTACCACTCTCTTTTCATGAACAGTGACTAGCAGAGTGAAGCTGAAAATAGATACCCAGCAGGTCATTTTCTCTCAGGTTACAGAGAACAGAACTTTGTTTCACCATTGCAGATGGCTCACAATTATTTTTTTTAGATGAATAGAAAAGAATACAATCAGAACATACATGAGTAACACAACCTTTCCCCTCCTCTCCCCTCTCCATCACATCCTCTGGTGTGATGACAACCAGACAGTTTTCCTTTCAAGAAAATACCACAATTTGTTTCACTGTCTTTTGAACAATTAAGAAATGAAGACAGATCTGAGGATCTGGTTCAAGAGTAGCACAACCTACTAGGTGTAACTGAATAGCAAATTAAGAGTTGTCACTGAACAACTTTATGAAGAAGGTGGAGAGGCGTGGGACCATAAGGCTTCAATTTAATATGACCAGTCTCCACTGTTTCAATTAGAAAGATGTGAGGAAAAGCCATTTCTGCACTAAAGCAGCATCTCTAAAACAAAAGTTTAAAGAACAAATATTTACCAAATTTTTCCCTTTTCATTTTACACCATTATCTTTTCATAAAAAAGTAACAGCCAGCCATGCAGTTCTGTTGGGATGTCATATTCCTCCCAAATAAATAAATAAATTTTCTCCTCAAGCTCATCACATCATAATAGAGTTGGGAGGTAGTCTGCATAATTTCTTCATTTCATAGAATCATAGAATGGTTTGGGTTGGTATCTTTAACAATCATCTAATTCCAACCCCCTGCCGTGGGCAGAGACACGTCATGTTAGACCAAGTTGCTCAAGGTCCCATCCAACCTGGTCTTGAACACTTCCAGGAATGGGACAGCCACATCTTCTCTGGGCAGCCTGTTCCAGTGCCTCACCACCCTCACAGTAAAGAGCCTCTTCCTAGTATAATCTAAATCTCCTCCTCTGTCAGTTTAAAGCCATTAACCCTTGTCTTACCCCTACATGCCCTTGTAAAAATTCTCCCTCTCCAGCTGTCTTGTGGACCCCCTTAACACTGAAATAAGGTAGTTACTTGTAGGTGGAAGAACTGTGACATCAGTCTGAAGGACAACAGAAAGGTGCATGGAGAAGTAATCATGTCTGAAATAGCAGATACTGGGGTTTTTTTTAACTCTCTAGCTTATGCACCTTACAGCTGAGCTGTAATCCTAGTGACAGAGCTTGCTGCTTAAGAAGGACTTTCTCCATAAATACTCTTTAAAATGAGGGGGGGGAGAGGGGGAATCTTTGAGATCTCAAACAGAGAATCTCCAGAAAAATTAAGTGATTACTTTGGCTTACATGATCAAAAAAGAAGTGAAAGATTCTGTTTGCAAGAAGCTTCAGAAACATGACAGGGTAGAGTGACTGATACAGAAGAGTTCCACATTCCCTCCCAGAATCAACATATCTGCTGAAGGCTATAAATCTCAGGCTGTTTGAAAGGCAGGCTGCCATGGGATGTCAAAGTGGTCTTCCTGACAAACATTAGGCATTTATCAGACTTAACTGAACATGAACTATTTCAACACTTGGCTGAAGAGCCACCATGGAAATGTTTATAGCTCAGGAGGCAATGTATGAGCCAGTGCTTGTCTGGAAGCAGTAGTGATGCACTGGCACACTGGGGCACCTGTCAGGCAGTTACAGCTCATGGTTTGGAGATGGCTTACACCCATCCATTGCAGTCACACAGGGTGCTAGGGTGCAGTGGAGCTCACAGGTCCACACTGTTTTGTTTTGGGGTTTTGTTTTGTTTTTAAATGAACTAACATGCACTAGGGTAAAACCTTTTGATCACTTCAGAATAAAAATTTACCACTATGAGAATATATTTCATTTGTGATCAGTACAAAGGGAGATTAATCAATCTGATTAGTTTTATAATCCTTTGCACCCCATTGCTTTTTCAGCAAACCTGATATTCAGGTGTAAATCTACTGTAGAGACAAAAGAATGCTTTGTAAGCAGCAGTAGCAGCAGCTCGGAAGTATAACCCATGCTGCAGGTGGAGTTTGGGCAATGGTGCTTTTGTACATAAATCTCAGTCAACAAGTCAGACGTATAACTTTAAAAAGTAGCTATGGAAAACAAATTAGTTCTCCTGACGAAGCTACTCATTACATATTTTCAATGCATCACGACATCAGACTACTGCAGGCCTTAGCCTCCACATGTGGAATTTATCAGGAAGAGCCAGTGGCAGCAACTAATCAGTAACCACAAATATCAGGGACACCCGGAGGCAAGATTGCACCCCTGCAGATATGCTACACAACACTGGATAACAGGCACACTAATGATGAGGGCTCATGCGTAGGTACTAGATATGACCCACTTACTTGCCTTCAAATTAGATCACGTAAGCTTGGAGTGCAAACTCATGTAGCTATTTCATTAGAAGGGTTATAGACGTTTCAGGTGCCAGCCTTACAATATGAGGACAGCAACTGTGTATTACTCTGGCCATCAGTACTCTTCACGCACAGACAGTGGTGTCAAAAGTTAGCACTTGCAGATGAGAACTGTGAAAGATGTGAATACAAGTGTCAAGTTATCTCTCTCTAGAGCACAGTGCTTTTCCACTGAACATGAATATATTTCTTTACCTCAGAGACTCAGTATATGTGAGCAGAAACTGCTTTGCCATCTCACCTTTTTTATGTCTCCTGAGTTCTTTATGTCTGCTGAGCTTTCCACTAAACAATTACTATTCAGCTTTTATAGAAGAAAGAAGAAGTTTCATTTCTTGTTGGACCCTACCTCAACCAACATAACACCCAGTTCTTAGAAAAAAGCAGATAAATTTGCAATTGGGGTGCTAAGCTGGGACATGAAAACCCTGCCTTGAAATACCTGTTGTACTAAACTATACAGCTGTGAAATGGTGGGCAAGACTCTGCCCCAAGTCCCTGTATCTGACAGGGCTGTTGTGCAACCAGCCTTAACAACTCTGAGGAGCTTAGACACTTGCTCCAAGATGAGAAGTTTATCTTCCTAACATGACATACAGCACAAAACTTATTACAAGACATTCCTGGATGCTTTGAATGGACGAATTTTTACAAGACAATGATTATAGGCCAAAATGAAGGGTTTATTTTAATCCATACATTGCAAGAAAAAAGGTACCGGACAAGAGTCACTGCAAGAAATGAGGTGACTCTTATTAACGAACTGAAACTGTGTGCAGAGTGCACACCTTCACAACTGTGTAACTACTAAACAAGCTGTCTACAGCTGTATACCTATTTAATTGGAGCAGTGCAGAAAGATCATTTTATTTATCTGAAGGCTAGCTTCTGTCAGATGTCAAATTTGTCCTTTTCTCAATTTAAGTCATCCAACCCTTAAGATATAAACAGGACAACTCTAATAATCTTTGGATGTGCCATTCCTTTTGAGTCTCCTACCATTCCAAGCACTCCTCCTGATTTGCAATAGGATCAGTTTTTAAAAGGTAGAAATTATTATTTCGTAACAATCTGGCTATATCATAATAGTACATGCTTTTACATTTTTCTTAAATACAGTTGATAATGCTCCTCTCTTTCACATGCAAGACATGATCTTCACTGTTTTTCAATCGAGATATGAAAGGAGAAGAGAGTAATTATATTTCTGCTTCCATTTTTTGCCAACATTGTCAGATAATGAAGTATGTATTACTGTAGGCTTCTGCAAAACAAACCAAAGGGACAGTAGTGTCAGAACAGAAAACGGAAGAAGAAAGTCAGCTTTGAAGTCTACCTGTACATCTTCACTGCACTGCCAGCTCTGAGCTCATTTTGAAATCAAAGAATGATCACACAAAATTCGAAGCAATCAGACGCATATTGCTACATGGAGACTTCACATCAAGTTCGTTCTTTTTAGCATAGAAAAGTAAAAACCCTGATGTTTTGAGATGAAGACTACAAGCAAATTAGCCACATGTAGCATATTCAGCATTCCAGTGAAGAAAAACACTTTGAAAACTTATAAAAATGTGTGTTATTTTCTTGAATATATAGTACAAAAATCTGTAAATTTTATGCAGCAATGGCAATCAATTTTGAAATCTTCACAGATGTGCTCTTAAAGTTATTAATTTCACAAGGATAATCATGAATGCTTTACTCAGCTGTTCTACAAACATTAGAATAATACAAATCAAATCGAGTCCTAAATTATGATACATCTTGTCCTTAAAGATGTGATTTTTGGTTTGCCTAGCATGCATTGAATAAAACTAGCTAAAAGAGTTAAAAGCTTTATAAATACTTGAGCAAATGAACAGAACAGCAGACATTCCAGTTATATTTAGTAAGCCATGTTATCTCACGAAGAGGAGAGGTTTAACTGCTGGTTACCTTCCTGTGAAAAGGCCTGGACATTAACACCTGGGAGAGCAGACTTCGATGGAAAGGAAAATTACTTGAATCGGTTTCACCTGACAACATGTAATGCAAAGGGAGACAGTGAAATAGAAGACTGTACAAGTGTCAGACATGTTTGGTTCAATACATTTTTACTGGACACTGTAGATGTTAAAATTTGGCAATCTGTTATTCAAGACAAAAATTCGCTAATATTATGTAACCAATAAAGTACTTGGTTAACAGCATCCAATTCGGCACAAAACAAACAAAGCTGCTGTCAATATTCCTTTTAATTAACCCAATAGTATTAGCTGCTTATGACTTCATTCCCCTCAGTCCCAGTGGGCAACCGGAAAGCAATTCTCACTATTACTTATCTCCCGTGGCGTAATCCACAAGAGGCTGTCAGTTTGCCACAGTTTGTGACCTCTGACCCAATCACTTTCTTCCTTTTAACATTACTACCTTTGCACATTTAATGAACTTTGTACATGGTTAAAAAGATGTCAGCACAGCGAAACGATAGTCCCTGCTGTGAAGGCTCCATTGTTTCTATAAGTCTAATTGACCTTTCACATTACAGAAAATGAGAAAAAAAAAAAAATCAATATAGTTACTTAGTCACCAGTCCAAAGCTATCTTTTATAATTAATATGCTAACCACATTGCTTTTGGAACACTGACACCCAAACACCCCTCGATGTACAAAAATGAATTCTCATTAATAACCATTATATTAATCACTGTTGCCCAGAACTGGAACCTGACTGCGAAATCCCCTGGTGGAAATTGCTATAATCGTTCAAACTACAAGAACGAATATTTTTTTTCGGCATAATTACTGCTGTCTTCTTATTGAAAAATATCCATTAGATGGCAGCTTTTAGTTACGTAAATCAAGTTGATTAATTTTTAATTTTTAGCGTTTATATGACTTTGCACAAGTAAAGATCTTTGATAATTTAAATGATTAGCTGAACAATTATTAAAGCAAGTTGCAGCAGTTCAAATATTCATTTAGTTACTAGAAGAGCCATACATCATTAACTTCCAATTAAAAATTTTGAAAGTTGTAAATGCTGATACAATAAAAAGTATGCTTGTGTTCCTGTCAATAGAGCAGCATACTGCTGTACAAACATTGCTTTAACTTCAGCTAAAAGCAGGCAGCGTATCCAGTACTAGTATTTCGGCAGCAATTCCATGTGTGAGGAAGAAGAAATCCTCTACATATCTGAAAGTAGTTAGGAAGAGGCATCCAATAGCAGTAAGGCACTTTTGTGCTCTTCACCCCAGTCCTCCTCCTCTGAGATGGAAACAGAAAACAGCTGCCAGTTCCCTACACTGGTTCAAGCTCAAGAGTCAACAGCCTGCTCTACAGAGGTGTTGAACATACTAGCCCCTTAACACAGCACCTCCTGTAGTCTTTTTTTAGACAGCCACACAACTGCCTGGTCTTGCCCATACTTGTACTTTAAAGCACGCAGAGCATGCCCTTACACACACCTCCACGCGCATTTGGCATCAAAGCAAAGGGTGCTCCCACCTCTCACCCCATGTCAGCACAGGCTGCTGAGCCCAGCACCTACAACAGCAATTATCTTTCCAATAGAAGTGTCCTGCAAATAGCCACCCACTTTTTTTATGCATTAGCGCAGTAGCTAGACTGCTTCCTAAATACAAGGGGATTTTATTTTGTATCTTACTCTGCCTTCCTTGAATGGCTACAGCTGAGCTGAATACCTGCTGACTTTTGCTTAAAAACCTTCATCTGGATAACATCACGGTTAGTCATCAGCTGCTTCACTGAAATCAAAGCTAGCAAACAGTGGAAGGAAAAGAATTGTGACACTACTGCTAAGCAATGAGGCTCATCAACAGCATTAAGTTTATACCTACATTATATATGGGCTCAAAAAATGTTGTACTGAAATTCAGTTATACTATTCTGACCAATCTTCTGCCAGCTTGGCAATCAAAATCTTCAAATATGTATACAGTGTTGGCATTCTTGCACATGTAATTTTATACCTTTCTGGACCTAACTTTCAAATATTGTAATAAAGCACCATTAAAATGTGTTGGGATGTTTGGGTTGGGTTTTCTGGTTTGTTTTGGGTTTTTTTGGTCAGTTTTTCTTTTTTTCCCCTGAGGAAATAAGAGGACAGTTGTATATGGTGAGTGCTGGATGATCTGGTTGTTTGTTGTTTGGGGTTTTCTTGTTTGTTTTGTTTATCTGCGGTTTCTTTGGTTTGGGTTTGTTTTTATTTTTAAGCTATTCCTTTGACACTTCCACAGGGAAGACCATCATCAGTACAACTTATAAGAGTTCCATACAGAAGAACCACATGCTGTGCATAAAATAGTTATATCTGAATGCTTGTGAACTTTCTGATTTTTTGCCTTCTACCTCCAATTGTTAAAAGCCAACTTAACTCCTGCACTAACCAGGTAAATTAACATCACTGAGGTATTAGCAATTTTGTACCATACTTCCTTCTGTCCCTGTGTGCTTTTCCTCCCATCCCCAACAGAAATTGGAACATACAAGCTTCTGTCTAGACCGGAACTTAAACCTGGATTGCTCTGAAATATACATTTTTTAGGAAAATGTAAAAAACACAAGGATGGGGAGATGGAAGTATTCAAAATAGTGTTTATGGATATAAATCACCTGCAGTGGACTCAAGTCCCAGTGATGATTAGGAGTCCAGGGAAAATCTCTCTATATCATTACTAAGCCTCACAATTTCCTTTAAGAAATTCCTCATGTACCTCATGGAATTGTCTGATTCAAGGGATCTTCTAAAATAAGGCCACAATACTTCTAGTGTGCAGCAAGACAGTTCTGATCCAATCAGTTTTCTTATACATGCTATGCCCAAATTTATTAACCATTCTACCGCAAAAAGCAGTTTTCACCTAAATGAATTATAATCAGAAGTTGTTATTGATATTAAGATCATGTGACTATTTGCAATGGAGAACTTCAAATTTTCTCTAATTTTGCTATTTACTGATATTTGCGTATTTGGACTGGTCATAAGGCCTCACTGTGTCAATGTTTCTATCCACTGAAGAGAAAACGGAAATGCTGAAATTTAGAACTGGTGATTTCTTCCTACATAAATAGCAGGCTGCATTTACATTCAACTACATTTTCCTTCCATACATCCTTAAAACACACTCTGGAGCAATTTATAAATTGTAGCATGCACTCAGATTTGCATTCTTACATGGGGTCCTCAACACCTGTTTGCAAACATAAGCTGAAGTTGATGGTGAAAAAATCAGGCATAGCAGAATTACAACAAAATAGCCTTTCAGGAAATAGTAACAGGAAAACTGGAAAAGGCAGGACAAAACATAGTTTTGCATGGTCTAGTTTCCCATTTTAAACCACCTATCTATCCTTCCTCTAGACTACTGGTGCCTCTACAGCAACAATAATTTTTAAGGCTATTTTTAACAGTTAACTGTCTCTCCTCGCTATCAAAACTTACTCTAAACATTCTGCTCAGCAGCTCTAATATTCAGGATTATTGGCTTTTCAGGAAAAGAATATTTTTTAAAGAAGCAGCTCTATTTTTTTGAATACTAGTCAGTTCGATATAGTACTGTGTTATCAACATGCAAAGGATTACATCTCCACAAAGAGAACAGACAGTATGAGCTGCTACTGTGTCAATTAAATCTTGGCATTCATTATGCCTATGTCCTTTTCCTGCCCCTTTCTTCTTTGGTGGTCTTCTGGTATTTTCCTTAGTACCAGCAGCCAAGAAGAAAAAAGAAAAGATACTAGAGGCAATTTCTTTAGTACAGTAACAGACCTTTTTGTAGTTTAATATTTGAAACTGCAGCCCTTGTAATTTAGAGGGGCCACCTCTCCACTATTTACACAGATGTTAGAGAAGGCAGCCTGTAACCATCTACCTCCGCCCCTGCAGTCACCTTTGCCTCTGAGCAGTCTTTGGGAGGTACATTAATAACATTTGTATTAGATACCCATTTCTCAGTTACAATATTTTTATTTCACATTGTCTGTGTGGAATGTAACCTAATATATAACCTTGATGCAGGGAGATATTTACATAGTATTTTATGATTAGTTCAACTGGACACCACTGGGTTTCACAGGCTAGTATCAATAGTGCACATGAGCAGAAAGCAGGCAAGATATAATTGTGGTGCTCCAAAAAGAGCTGCACATACAAAGTTAGGAATAAATTTAAAGGAGATAATAAACAGCCAGCTACAAAGAAGAAATAAAATTGATCCAATCTCCTAATCTTTCTGATTGAAATTAAAGTAAAATATATTCAGGAAAGACTTTAAAAAAATACCAAGGAAGCCAAAGCATGTATAATTTTTATTTTAAAATATAAGTCATAATTGCTTGGTAATGCAATTGAATGAGAAATTTTGTCTTACCCTGACCATCTTGCTTTGGCTATTCTTTGAAGTTCTCCAAAGAAGCAATAATAAGGTTAATAAAAAGTATTAGAGGTACTTACATAACATTTCTTTTGATTCTACCTTTTAATTCTCTCCTACTACAGAATACAAAATGAAATTGGTAGAGGGCTTATTCCATAGGACCTTCCTGCCTCTTTAATCTTCAGCTTTGCTTTCTGAACGCCTGCAGGTGCCTGTGCTCTGCTGGCAGGGCCAGTGTAGGTCTCCCACTGGGAATTTTACTCAGCCAGGTGTCGTGCTGCCCTGCTGAGCTGCAAACACTGAGCAGAACCTGCCAGGGGAATATTTGCATTGTGGCTTTTCCTTTCGAATCAAAAGGTGTTAAAGATGTCATTGAAGAGCTTAGAATAGTGACTAAGCATGTTCTATACTTCAGTCTCTCATGGCCTAACTTAGTCATGTGGCCTCCTGCAGGTATGCCTAATAACTCCAGCACTAGTGCCTATATCTTTTCACACCTTTTCACCAAGAAAGAAGTATTGTCTTTGATTGTCCACCAGCCTTAATCCTTTCTCAGCATGAAGCTTGTTAGCATAATTGGAGAGAAGAAACCAAAAAGGTATATTATGTGCATCTATGTGTTTCTTTTTCAGTGAAGGAAGCTGTTTGGATGAAAGACCACTGTATTTATTGCAGTAATCCAGCACCGACAGGTTTCCTAGATAGAGGACAGTCTCTACATTTTCAGGTTTTGATTTAATGTGTCAAAAGTCATATCCATAGCTTCCTGAAAGACAGTCACCATGTTTGTGAAAGACTTGACATGCCTGCCTTGAATATTAGTCTCTCTGTCCAAAAATAACTCTGGAAAGTGACTGGCATCCCTGAACTTCAGCTTCCTGGTCAGTTAAACTGTAAAACTGATTGCAAAGAAATTAGTGAGGATTATGTTTTTAGCACTTTTTTCCAAAAAACCTAAGATTTTTAACATCTTGGCCAGGACACTGGAGGCTAGGAAAATAAATAAGAAGGTAATGAGCCATAGAAACTTCCAAGGCAATTTCCTTCTACCATCTTAGTCTTTAACAACAAGTAGTTTAAAGGACTATGAGCAACAATAAGAGAAAGCAAACTATCCATCACAGGCACTCTGAATTAGGATTTACTTCATATTTTAGTCTTTATTTCTCATGAATAACAAGACAAATGCCAAAATAAGTACAATCTATCATTGATTACACACTAGTAGAAGAATCTAACTGCACAATGCAGGATTTCCACACAGCCAGATTAGGATGCAAAGCAACAGGAGACAACTACCTGTCTGTCTCCTCTGGTACATCACATATGACATGATTGACACTAGTTCAGTCATCATCTGACTCATTCCCAGTACAGACGGTGGAAACAGGGAAACATAGGTCTGCACCACAGGGGAATTATAGCTTCTCTTGGGTATGTGCGATTTACAGACTACCGTGACCAGGCCCAGCTTTACTTTGAGCTGTGCCTAAAACCAAAAATAGTCAAGTGATCTTGTTATTTAGGAGGCTGTTGCATTAAAAGAGTGTCTTGCATTATTTTGTGTTGTTTGTGGTATCTGGCTCAGGGTTATTTGATTGGAAACATCTGTATCAGGAATAACAAGAAAAATCTATTTTTCTTCCTTATGTGTAAATGGGGATTACATTAATTATAGAGTTTACTTGTACAGAAATGAGAAGTGCTTACATTCATGTAAGGTGTAAGAGTGATCCAGAAAAAGTTTTAATCTTGCTTTTCTTTCTATTCACCAGAAGATAAACTCAGATTGTTATTTTTACTTGCAACCTTCTTACTATTCTGGAGTGCTTGCAATCTGAACAACATTGCCTAAATTGTCTTGGATTTACACAAAAAAAAAACCAAAAAACAAAAAACCCCACTTTTTGTCCAGTTTGACAATGTAGCTTAATCAGTTGCACACAAAATTTTTAATAAGAGTTTTTAAATTAATATATTCCATGGTTTGTTTTACACTTTCAAGAATAATGTGCTGCTGAGCATAATTTGGTAACACCTCAAATTCCATCTTTTTATATATTCAAGCACTTAGAGCACAAGTTGTGCCTAAGCAACATACAAATCAACTAGGAAAACTAAAGCACTTCTGCAAATTAGAATTAATTAAATTACATGTACTTTGGTCTCTCCAGGATCTTTCTTTAGCTTAATGCACTTTGATCTTGGTCTCCTTTGGCCATTGACTGCATGCTGAGGTCCTTCATGAAAGACTATGACATGTTCTACCACTGTCAGTGTTTGAGGCCAGGTTGGACAGGAGGGTTGGAACCAGATGATGTTAAGGTCCTTTCCAACCCTAACCATTGCATGATTCTATGAGGGAAAGAATTCACACTGCAGTATGAGTATGGTCTACCAAGGAGTAGTGTTTATCATTGCTGCTAAGTTCAGAAAAATGCTTTGCCATCATTCACATGATCTTGGAATTTCAGTAACACATAGCTGATCTTGCCACAGATAGCAATTTTATTTCAGTTAACTGGGTTTTTTTCTCATTTCTGACCTCCTAAAACCAGCTTTTTTCTCTATTCCAGCACAACACTTGCAGCATACTGACAGTGAGACCACTTTCTTACTAAAGATGTAAAATATGCCACAACTTGTCTAGATCTTTAGTTTTTCCTTTTATCAGAAAACACTGGTAGATCTAGCATTTAAAAGCAAGGGAAGGGGAAAGTGAAGCAAGTAGAACTCAACGAAAAAACTACGCAAACTATCAAGTCTGAATTCAAAAACTGAGAAAACCATACAATGAAAAATAAGAGTCCTCCCACAGGTTTAGCAATATTTTTGGTATTTTTGGTACAAAAATTCTAGAGCCAAATGATTTTGAAGTATGCATACACATCACTCAGTTTTCAGCCACAACATTTGTCAGCTAGTTTTCCATAGCTATAGATACAGATACAGAAAATTGAAGCCTTGATCTTACCCTATCAAATTAGCCTACCATAATAAACAAGGTAACCAAGGTAAACTTGGCCATCTAAAGCGGTAGCCGTGTTCCTTTCCTAGATCATTCATAAGTCATTGCAGAAGTCTATTTGGAAATTAAACATTTACTGAAATAACTGATGTGAATGTAAGCCACTACGACCAGTGTCCTCATGTGAACGCACTTTTCCACAAAGTATTACATTAGACTCCAGCAGAATAACATACTGCATACTTTTGCAGAGCCAGAAGATGCATTTCCTTAATGGTTTTCCAGGGCACTATCAGTATTAAATATATATCAGTCATTATATGTAAATACATATAACAGTTTTAACATAACAGTTTTTTCCCTCTGCAGGAAAGAAAAGGAAAATCCATCAAAGAATGGTGTATAGGGAAATCAAATATCAAATGCTTCCTGCTTCCAAGAAGAGATGCAATATTCTGTGAATGACTGACCTGGCTCTGACCTTGATCATGGTAAGAGATTTGTTTTGGTAGTCTGCTGTAGCCAGCAACCCGCAGAGCAGTTTGGGAATCCAACCAGAGGGAGTTCTCAATGCTGTAGTCAAAAAGCACATTTGTTTATGTGGAGATACTATTGCAGATATGGTATTGTAATAATATATTTAAGATTGCTTGACAAATACATTAAAAGAAAGCTAGATAATTAAATATATAAGCATGAAAGGCTTCTTGAGGATAACATAAGGTGAGATGTAGCGCTTACCGCTGTGATTTCTGTAACAAAGGCACCATTAGAACAACATTAGTGGTTTTAATTATAGATAGGCAACAAATCCAAATAAAATTTTCTCACTTCATCTATGCAATGTTGACCCCAGGCATTGCAAAGGTCAAAGAAAAGTTCAGCTTTCTGTATAAAGCACCAACTGTACATATTACCTTCATCTAAAACATGAGAAAATACAGAGAAACTGAGCAAAGCATCAACATTTTGATGTTTAACACAGACACAAGCTAATTCTAATTTAATTTTCTTTTTGCGTTTAACTTGGGTTTGCTTTCCATTAAAAAAAAAAAAGTTGAAGAACGTTCAAATTACAGATTTCTAGCAATTTTTATTTTAATACATTTGATATTTATTAGTTATATACCAAATTAATTGCAGCTAAGCAGCTCATAGGCCACTTAAATGTGATTACTTCCTGCCTAAGATTTTGAGTCTTTTTTTCTCTACCCAACCTCTAAAACCAGGGGTTTGTTATGAGGCCTGACAAAAATACAGGTTGAAGATACAAGTATAGTCATGCAATAATTGTCCACCCCCCAAAAAAAGTATTGCTTATTATTTTTTATATACATATATGTATTATACATATTATGTATCTGTGTATATGTATTATAAGGAGGCATCATCAGAACTCGAGATAGCTGGGTAGCACATGGTAACAAACAGACTAGAGAACCAAGAACAAATAAGAAATTGTGCTGCTCAGAAAACTATAGAGGAGAGAGGTAACAAACAGCAAGTATCTGTGGAAACCTATGACTCTGAATAGGTAAGAGTCCAGCCAGTTCATAAACTTCCAGGCAAGATTCAGTAATTAAAGAGGAAGACCAACCTACAAGACCAGCTTTATTTCCATGGTGCCACAGATAACAGGAGTGTTCAGGGCTTTGGCAGAACCCCTCTGCCATGCAAACATAGGCACACTGCCAGTCCACTGCATCAGACTGTCCCACTGCACAGGAATGCTGCTATAATCCCCATCCCAACAATACCAAAGAGTTGTCTGTAGAAACACTCTGCCAAGTCAATAGTAGCTTCTTTGTTCACTTCTGAAATCACAAAATTGTCTGGGGAGCAAATGAAGACAGGTACTGCCAGGCAGGATGAGCACAGTGCTCAGACTGCCAGATCAGGCAAAGGACATTGCCTGGGCTTATTGCAGGAGATGTTCCCTGTGTAACATGAGGGGCACACTGTGACGGTTCTGCCGGGAGAATACGAAGGGCGCACACAGTGATTTCAGCAATCAAAGGCAGCACATCCCTAAATGGCTAACACTACTTTCACATGTGGCAGTAAACAGCTAACCAGAAGGCTGAGCATGAAACGTAAGAAATTTGGCTGTGTGGAGAAGAAAGGACCCAAGAGGAAAAGAACTGTAAAAGGTTGCATTTGTTCCACAGGTACAAAAAGGCACTGATAACCAGAAAAGCCTTGGCATCATCACAAAGAAAGGTGGGAACCTTACCTCAGCATGGGAGTAATTATGATAAGGCATATTGTGTTCCCAAATCCAGTGTGATGGTGTTTATATCTCAGGTGTAGTATGATTTTAACTTTAGTGGGTTGGTGATTAAATTTAAAATATATATGAATAATACATGGAGAATGAAATGGGGCATTATTATAGACAAAAGAAGTGAAATAACCAGTTGGAGACATTGTTACCGAACTCTGAAAGTGCAAGCTACCAGATGCTTATGTTCCCCATCTTAAAAGATTAATGAGAACACTAAAGATTTATACCCAACCCCTGGAGCAGAATAAGAGTGGGGTTTTCTAGACATGAAACTTTCCACTTCCTGAATGAGGCCGTCTTCCAGGTTCAGTGTGGTTGAAGCTAATTGGCCTGGAATTACCTGGACTCAAAGCCATTTAAATTCAGTTCTGACAGAACCTCAAGGGAAACTTGCTGTGCTGGCACATAAGACATTTTAACCTTTAGAGCAATTTCATGGCATAAATAACAATTTTCAGTGTACTGAATTCTTGGATTGGCAATGATTAAGTAGACTGAAATGCCTTTCAAGCTCTTAAGCTGCTTCCAGAGCAAAGAGAAAAAAACACAGAAGACAATATTTGGACACTTGACCTATTACTGCTTGTACTTCACCAACTTTGTTTTCTTGCTGTTACTTTGGCATTCTTCACAACTCAGACTAATTAAGAAAACAAACAAACAAACAAGAAAACCAAACACACAAAAAACACCAAACACAAAACACATCAACCCAGCTCCACCATCCAGCACCAGAAAACTAGCTCCCCATCACGGCAGTTCCACTGGATTTGAAACATCATGTAACATTTGTCCAAAGCTGGGTCAAAAACCAGGAGCTCGCCATTCCTATCCCAGCCTTACCAAAGGTATCATCAGCTCTTACCAAAAATTAACCCTGCATTTCCATATCACCACTCCATTTACAGCATCCACATAAAACATTTTACAGCAATTAGCCTTTCTTGACTGGTTAAGTGTTTATCTTTCAATAATATAACAGTATTAGCTTCTGGAAATTTGTTTTTCAGGAAATCAGCCAGCAACCTTTTGAAGGTCCACACTTGCTTCTTCCTATTCATGATGACTATGAATGAATACTATTCCTCCACTCTGCCAAACAACCCCTCTCACCAAAGCCACATATAACTCCTGAGAATCCCTGATGTGAAAGAAGTTGGAAGCCCCTACAGCAGACTAACCTAATACTGGGAACTCACTCCTTCACAAACCTCTCTTGCTTATTGCCACACCTCTTTAAAACAGCACTGTTTTCCGTTACCCAGCATGGCTCCACAACTATAACATCCGTGTAAATCACTTACCATTCCCAGTCAACCTCTAAAGGTTTCAAAGCCAAAGCAGCATAAGGAAAGCCTCCCAATCAGCTGCTCCCTGGCCAACCCACAAAAGTGCCTCACTACTTCACTCCAGCAACCAAACAAGCCCAGGCTCTGATAGCCCCCATGCAGGTGTGGGGCTGGGCCCCACAGGTGCACAAAGCTCCCAGGCTGAGTGCTGCTGTTAACCCTGCAGGGATGGCATGGGGAAGGTAACAACCCAGAACCTTTTCCACCCTGGTTCAGAAGTGAATATGCTCCATTCTGAGCATGAAATGTGGCATGGGTTATCCCAGAATTTTTCAGGCACTATCATGGTTGGCTATCATTAGTCTATTAACTTAAAGCTTTATATATATATACTTGGAAAGAAGCCTAATGCAAATTCAATTCCCTGCATTTATTTTTGCCAACATAAGGCTGCCTTGCTAAGAGATAGCAGTGAATTTTGACAGCCCCATGACTTGTTACCATATCAGAACATTAATGGTCAAAATCTTGCATGTATGACTTCCGTATGTGGCCTCTTGTGTAGATGCTGAGCAGAAGCAGAAGCTCAGAAAACTCCTCTGACATCACCCAAATTATCAAAACTTGCATGAGTGCAGGTGAACTATAAAAGTGTGAAAATATAGGAACTTACAGATCAAACCAGAGCTGAGCATGCAAGACATCTTTTAAAAATGTCTTTGCCCCAGATACATGTTTAAAACACTCCTGTGCTCCAAGGAGAACAAGGCTTAGATTGTGTTTTGGGGAATAAGCAGTTAATTAGTATTTTCAAGTGGAACATGGTGCTTTCACAAGCTATTCCAAATACTCTACATTTATTCAGCTTAGAGGAATTGGTACAGCAGTTTGTGTAGATTAGAATAGTTCAGCAGCAACTCCCAGCATGCTATGAAGCACAACCAACTTCATTCTCTGAGAATGAGGGACTTGGTTATAGTTGGTGCAAAAGCCCAGAGAAGAAAAGTGTTATGAAATTCAAACCCAGCACAGTACACATGTATCTTGCCATCTCTGTGAAAAATCAGACTTGGTTCAGTTAGACTAACCAATTAACTCCAAAACAGTATGAGTTTTGTTGTATCAAAGCTGTCTCCTGCAGAGCTATTCGATATACCTGCATTATGCTCTAAGCACCTGGTTTCCCAGAGTTCATTATATTAAGGTCAGTGTTAGACATTAATGGGTCCATGCATTAATACAGTAATATACCTATCCAAAAAAGCCCTTTTGAAATCTGGCTGCTGCCAAAAGAGGATTTCCACGTGTTTAGTTCAATGAACACAACCTTGTGTTGACTTAGCAGACCCTAGCTGGATCTGACTGGCTTTGAGATAACTTATCTTTCCTCTACCTCCTTCTCTGGAAACACAGCCAGACAACCCTGGAGCTGAGCATATACAAAGCCATCATAGATCTAGCAGGCATATAGGCCCTATGTGCAGGAGACCAGCTGCACTTGCGTGCTTCTGAGAGCAGCGTCTGTGTTGCTGTGCTTGAGGTAATACACGGAGAAGGCCCTAGGGTGCCCCTTCACCCATGGCACAAATAAGTCACAATTCAAGCTGATCACATCAGCCTCTGAAGCCCCATTTTTATTCAGGTGAGCATAAAAGAGGCAGCAGCGAAAAGATATAGGAATCATTTCCCCCCAGGTCTCCCTGCTAGAGTTATTAACAGGCACCTATTGGTTAACAATGCAAATTGAATAATAGAGCTTATTTTTCTATTAATACTGTTTAACTTAATAACTTCTGCTGAACATGTTTGCTACCAAGCACCAGGATATCAGATCAAGCCCATCATATAAAATGAGTTTGACATAACTGCTTTTTAAAAAAGCAGGTTTTCTAAAGATACACGCCCGCTCAACATGAGGTTATGGATGTAAGAATCAATTGATGAACTTATATAAGTACATATTGTGCACAAACTAGATTATCATCAAAGTGGTTAATCTGTTTTTACAAAGTACATATGAATTCACTGGTTCATTTTTCTTTGGTTTTCTTCTTCTCATGTGAAAAGGTCATATTTATAGACCTATCTCACAAACCACATCCCTAGTTTAGAGACTTCTTTTACAAACATGTTTACAAGTCCTGAATTCACTATTCACCTGACTGAAGATAACAGACACAGCAACATTGAAGTGTCACAAAGCACAGCCCATGCTGGCACAGGTCTGGGCGCCAGCTGCCACGAAGACTCTGGTTCAGATGCCAGCTATGTTTGCATGCTGCTGTGCTTCAGCTAGCACATCCTGTGACAGGCTGCCAAATGCAGCAGTGAATACTCCTTGGGTAACAAAGTTAAACCATGCTTAGACAAGCTACAGAGCACAGTTCTGCCTTGCAAGCTAAAATCTTCACCAGCTCACGCATCCTATTACTGCATTCATTTTCATAGTGTAAACATTTTCTATGCGTCAAAACCTGGTCTGAAAGTTATCAGTCATTTGCTTCATATCAGTTAAACTCAGGGACAAATCTAGGAAATTTGAGAAAGTATTTGACAGTAGTTTAGGTATATTAAACAATCAGGCCATTACTCTAGCTTAAAAAGTGATATGGCAATTTTAGAAAACCCTCAAGCATTCAGCAAAGATTCCGTCTGTCCAAGTTTCTTCATATTTCTCATTCAGAATATATAATAACCCCAAGCTTTAAAACTATTTATGTGGTCACTCTAACATAAACTTTAAAAGCATTTCACTGTAAACTTGATATCTGCCTTTCATATGCTACATTTAGGTTCTCGCATATTATTAGTAGAAATATTACCCTGTAGGCTCCATTACATTTGGAAAATCACCCTGGCATTTGAGTTGCTCTTACTTATATATTCAGAATCAAAACATGGTTATGATTATCATGTCATTTTTTTTCTGTGTTGTTAGTTTTTGATAGGATGGTACTGAAATTTGCTAAAATTGATTAAAAATAATAATTATGTGCAAAATTTTGAATATTTTTGCCTGGCAAAATGAGAAAGTGGTAAGGTTTTTCTTTGCTGATTTTCTACTAATTTATTTATTTACAATAGTGTTAATGTTTGGGTTTTTCAATTCTGTGTAGTTTGGGTCTATTTGGTAAAGCATATTTGAGATTGTTATGGGACTTTTAGATTATAAGCAGGATATCTATGATTAAAACATATTCTTTAAAAGGTTTTTTTTTCTTTCAGTTATCTTTCACTTTCATCTGATGGAGAGTAAAAGATAAAACAAGCTTTTGTTGTTTACTGTACATCTGGAGCATAAAAAAAGCACAGTATGAGGAAAGGATACTCCATGAAACACTATGCCAGAAACATTTGCAGTCAAAATTTCAGAAATAGCAAGATGTTAGATAATTAAAATGTCTTCCAGGTCTAAACCATAGGGAGCTGGAGTTTTAATCATGTAGAGTATATTCATGAGAAGATTCCTCTTTTATCTACATGATCAGATTTTGATGCTTTTAGGTAGAAATAAGATAATAGTCTGGAGCACAAACATTGTTATATTCGGGTGGTATTGGCAGCACTTACAGGATCGAATGCTTTCTTAGAAATCCCTTTTTTTGTTTACCTTTGCTTTAAGAGGGATCTGCAAAAAGGTTCAAGTGCAGTCTTTCCTCAAAGTACATCCATCCCTTCAGGTTGAACCCACCTGGAAAGCAGCCTAGCAAAGACACTCTTCTACAAACGGCTCCTGGCCTTTGCTATAAACTCACTGGAGAAAAACAGCAAAAAAACAGAGCCTTGTTTTACTGTGAACTGAAGATGTGTCCTTAAAAGGCTTAATAAAATGCCTTCTATAATAACAAGGTAAATGTGACGGGGACATTTCTGCTGTGAGGCCTTCACTGGGCTGCATCAAAACTAGAATGAGCTTAGTGGGGGAAAAATAAGATTAGCCATTTTTTCATAGCTAGAAGATGGTTTCACGGCTAAAGCAATTCACTAATCTTATTTTCTAATTCCACCACATCTTTTATTAACTTATTTTTCATCTTTTAGCCCACACACAACCATAACATTTAAATAATGTTACATTTGTATCTGTACCATCTTAGTCTACGCCTAGTCAGATCTAGTTATTGAGCAGTATTTTAAAAGCTGCTGTAATTTTAAGGGACAATTTAGATCTAGGCTATGCTAAGAGAAAGGAAAACACATCAGTGCCAAATTAGGCTCTGATGAGGCTCTTGATCACTTTCCCTTCTCCTGACAAAAACAGAAGGTGCTAGTAATGCTGAGAAGGTCTGTGTCCCTGATGAACAGATGTTAATAACAAAGAGCATCTTCCTCATGTTAAATAGCCAAGAGATATTGCAGCCATTGGTAATGATACCCATATATCATGCATGCTAAATCATGACTAAATAATTAAAATCTGTGCATGATACTTGTTTCAGGCAAGTAAAGCAGATCACAGTTTCAGTGGTCAGAGGAAATGAAATGCAGCTTCACCGTAGTGATTGTCACTGAGCACACAGAGCATTATAATATGCACAAAGAAAATGAAACTAGGAAAAAGGCAATTGACTGTGAGCGGCTTATTCAGGAATGAGGGCTGGCGATTCAGTGGTGGTTTGTCTTCCAGTTATGTTTGTGTATTGTTTGAATATGCATTAACATTTCAGGAGAGTGAAAGGAGGGTGGTGATGAGCAGAAAGTTCTCCTGGGGTGAGGCTGGTGGCTGGGTGCTCCCTCTTGCTGGTGACAGGGCTACATGTGCCACCTCGTGCCACCACAAAGGCTCTCCTCCTCTCTTGGCCAAAACAAGTCATGGATGGATAGGCTGCCGATATTTCCTGCAGTGGGGAAATAGCTGAGAGGAGGCAACTGTAGCTCATTACAAATACTACAGGCTGTATTCTCCATGGTCTCCACTTTACCAGCTCTGCTTGTGTTGGCAGGAACACAAGAGCAATGGTGTAGCCCAAAATCCGCCTAAGCACACTTCAACCAACTCCCAAACACCCTCTTTGTGCTATGCCTGTGATCTGTGATGCCCCCCACAAGCAGATACACATCTGTGTGAAGAAGTAGGGGAGAAGTCTCCATTTCCTGAAGCCTGCCTATGTGCTGTGGCCAGCTGAATTCATGGAGACCCATGCAGAGAGCATGTTATCTCATGTCTCATAAAATGTGGGCTACAAAGTCAGGGCAGCTTTGTTAACTGTCACACAGATCTTTCCTTCAAAGCACACAGAAGAAAACAAAAAAAACCCCCAACCTATTATTCAAAACATGAAACAAGAATTGGTTGCATTTATGGAAACTGATGAAGTGACTTTTGCGGAACAGAAGAAAGTATCTGCTTTGTGAAAGACATATTGACTTGGAGTATTAAAACTGCACAAATTAACTTAAAACTGATTTCACTCCATAAATTTACATAAGCACATACTGGAAAAACATTCAGAACTATAGCAATAAGAACATTTTCAAAACTGAGTTAGCCACTTAGCTAACAATAAAGGGATGTACCCTAGAAGGAGCCCATGCGCTGTACTCACCTACACTGCTTTTCTGAGACTGGTGCTCTTTGACAATCTAAATTCTGGGGAGGAAATCAAACATAACTGCATGTCGTGATACCATGACAACCTACACCTGTTTTCTACCAGTTTTAAAGATTATGAACATCAACATTGCATGAAACTTCAATTTTCAAATTTGAAACTGTAGAGAAATTTTTCACTGCTTTTCCAATCAATTGCTAATATAGCAATACTGAGAAGTGAGCTGTGTTTTCCAAGTGCAGTTGTGGTGTCCTGATATTAATTACAGAAAAAATACAATAATACAAATAACGTACTTTCTATGAGTCTCATTTTCTCTCTGTACTTTTCTATTACACCCATCTTTTTAGAATTAAAACACTAAAGTAGCAAAGAGCATACACATATCTATTTTAATACTGATGTTTTTACTCATGGTGCTCTTTTCTCTGCACATGAACTCCAAAGACTTTGCTCTGATTAGCGTCAATGTATTTCAGTTATAGAAGGAAGGTCTTCATTTTGTAATTGTTTTCGTAGGTGTAGAATTTGTCTAAGGCACAAATAAATAAGGCATATGTCAGAGTCTTCTGGGACTTTGTGCTATATTCTGTTTCTTTTTTGATCTCCAATAATTTTACAGGCTGTAGAGTGCTCGAGGTTAATGATGCAGTTTAATCAAAGATTAATCTTTCTATACAGCTATGGTTATAGTCAAAGACTGTGGACAGAGTTGTTAAGAAGAATTTAAATAATGGCAACAGATCAACAGAACATTTAACAAAGTGTTCCTAAATGTGTGCTTAAAGTAGATATCCACTGGTTGCATCTTTGTGAGAAGCCAAAAAAATGTTTTTACAAATGTTTGAATTGAAATACACTTGGGACAACATGTAGCCATCCATGCAGCAGATACAAATGTATGACTGGGACATGGTTTAGGTCTCTTTTATGTCACTGGAAGTGTGTCCATTTGCTTTAGCAGACAATGGAGAGCAATCCTAGTGAAGTGATAGTACATGAGGTGTCTTACAGCAAGAATGAAACAATAGAAATAACAGAGTATTCTTTTCCTGTGTTACTTATTTTTTCTTTTATTCTAAATTTAGATTTTCCTCAGTTATGATAGGATTTTTTTCTTTATCAGACACTAATTATTGCAACTTTTTTGTTTCCAGTACAAGATGGAGGCTTTGCTCAATGCTCTTGCCCATCTGAACTTGTTTCCTTTAGATGTATCTATATTATTTCCCCTCTAAAATAAATACTTGAAATAAATATATGTGTTAATGCTAGACTTCTTCTTAGAACCCTACAAAATGACTGTTAGTTTGAACAGCCAGTCGAAGCTCAATCTGAAAAGCACAGAGAATAAAAGTGTACCAAAATCCATATATTTCAGGTCATAGCTTTAAGCAGTTGTCTTTCTAAGAGTTTGTGTGTGAGTAAAAAGGGAAAAAAAAAAAAAGGCACAAAAAAATCCTATAACACATTCTAGAGTCATAAAGCAATTCTTTAGTGCACAATAAATGTAAAGTCTCCAGACATGATAAGGAAAAGGGAGAAGAATATTTTAGCAAAAGGAAATTCTGCCAACGAGGAAAAAGCTCTTAACTGCAAAGAAAGGAATCTTTTAAACCAACATGACAAGGTACACACAAAAATTAATATTATACGCTAATGTTCTTTTTAGTGAGTAGCTTAGGTTGATTTATTCATTTAGGTAATTATGTACCACAATATTAGTAATTCAGGGTAAAATTGAATTAGGAAACACAGAATAAATTGAAACTGTAGTCGTATTTCTTTCTCACTGTGTAACGAACAGAGATGTATTGATGTAAGTTCTAAGTGTACTACATAAGTTAAATTCCCTAGGCTGCAATTTGATCAAAAACCATTAGACATTTACTTAGGCTATAATAGGTCCTTGCCATTGGATGGCAGTAAAATTCTACATCAATCACTAGAGGCAAAGTGAACCTAGGAAAACAATAGGATTTTTCCTTTTTTATTTAAGAGTAGAAAGCTTGAGGGGGGATGGTGATGCCTTAAATGCTGCGATAAGCACTAGTATTAGAATGTGATTCCTTTCTCTATGTTAAGAGCATTTTAGAAATACTAAACTCAATTTTCTATTATGTGGAAAATCATTTATTTCTTCTTGAAAATAAAAGCAAATCTGAGCATATTGCAAAGACAATGCAAATATATTCTATTTCAGCTACTTAACTATCAGAGGTTTATATATATATATGTTTTCTTTAATGCTCAATGGAATTTGTTAAATTTGGCACAATATGAAAATTATTTTTCAATAACCACCTTTCTGTAGTAGCATTGTAGAAGATTGTTTCTTTTCTTTTGCATCTGTTATTATTGCAAATTCTATGATCAAAAGAATCCCATGTTTAATAAGAAAAAAATCCAACCTCTCTGTATGTGCACATGAACACAGCACATGTAGATGAAAACATCCTCTATATAAGCAGAGCCTTTTATACAGCAGTTTCGTACCACAGGCCATGTTTTACCACCTTTGTCCAGACCCATTTCAGAATGAACACCCATTCAAGTTTCTGGAAATATAGCCTATGAAGGAATTAAGTTTCTGTAAGGTGATCAGCACCAAAGATTCCCAAGTTATTAAGCCAAAATGACCCAGTTATCTCTATGCTTCGACCTTGACTAATAATGTCAAGATTTAAACCAATAATATCTTTCTTTTGATTGATATTACAAATAACAAAGAATAAAATGCAACTACATGTTCTTAAAACAGCTTTAATAAACCACACATTAAAGAGAAAAAGGATTACCTGACAAATTATCTTCCAAAATTGTTTTACATTTTCCACTTCCTCTGAAAAATGTTATTGAGAAGGTTCCTAAAACACAAATGCAAATTAATTCCACTTTTAAATGTACAAGTCCTGATCAATGAAATTCAATAGGAATGTTATGAATACAATAATTTTCACATTAATTACACTAATTTTGGATTAGGCTCTTTTTATATACAAAATAGATTTTATGTTGTTAGCAAATATATAGAATTACATGTTTACAAGACTAAACTAAACAGAGCAAGAAATGTGTTCAGCATATGCTCTTATATGAAGAAATATAAATACTTATGTCTTCATTTAGAGTTTAAAAAAAATTGTTATAAATTTAGTAGCTTGAATTACAATCTAAATGGCCATAAAATGATTCAACTGTTTTTCACAATGTATTCCGGGTGGTCTAAAAAAACCCTAAAGGCTATTAATCAGGATTTCCTGGGATCAAACCATACACTCGCTTTATGTTTAAAGTCTGTTAAAAGTTTATAGCTTTTCAAAGATCATATTAGGCATTAAAATTTGGAAATCATGTAACAAAAACTGTTATGGAAAAAAGAGAGAAAATGGCTTATCACAAACTTATTCTTAGGAAAGAATGTGTAAAATATACACAATGGAACCATATTAATCTGGGGTTTATGACAGTGACTGTAAAGTGAAGCAATGCCATAAACCTGGTGATATAGTCTTAGTTTCCTTCACAAGGACTTATAATTACAATGCTTCCGAACTGAAATAAATCCCCACAGAAGTATTTCTCCCCCATGTTAAGGCCGTGATCCTACAACTGTGCTATCAACTTTAGGGGCTTGAGCAGTCCCAGATAAGTCAGTTGAATTACTCATGTATTTAAGATGATCATTTACTAGCAGGATCAAAAGCCTAAGATTTTGTTGTTGAAATCCCCCAAGACTTGGGAAATGGGACTAAATCTTCCAAGGTCCACATCATGATAAATTCACTTACATTTAGTGAGACTGAACAGCCAGCAATTGGCTGTTCATATTCTTCCCACATTTGTATTTAGTCCAAGAACTGTCATTAAGACTCATGAGCAGAATTTCTTGAGGTGTTCAGAATTCTTAAAGTATTAGAAATTGAGATTTTGGTTATTTCACGAACAGAAATTAATGCAATACAGAATTACACTGCAGCTGAAATAAAATTAACTATGCTGTGATATGTAAAATAATCTGTCAAAAGATCATATTCTTACATAGGCATGTATTAAGCCTACAATTCCTTATTAACAAAAAACTAAAGAAGCTACTGCATTATAACTAGTCACTCTCACTGATATAAATGAATCCCATGTAATATCTAACAGTCTTCCTACTACCATGAAGACACTTCTACCCAGAATCTGATCTTACTTAAATCATATCCAAGACTAATTCTACTTTTCTTTTTCGCTCCTAACTTCCTATCATGTAAGAAAATAATGGGGCGGTAGTGTGAAAGTTTTGGTCAGTTTTAACCTAATCTTTGGAAGTGTGCTTTAGGCTTTGCAAGAACAAAATACTCAACTTGCATTTTCAAAACCTTCAATAATACAATGGGATCACCAGATATGCACAAGTGTATTAAAAAAAAAAAAAAAAGAAAAGAAAAAAGAAAGAAAAAAGAAAATAAAAAGAAGGTCAGACAGGAGCAGGGTTATACTGACTGTTTTTAATGACCAGGTATGACTGCTTGCTGGCTACTTAATATTGTGTTTTGCAAGAGTAATAACTTGGGGTAACATCCAGATATTCAAACCACTCTAAGTGTGTTCTGTGGACAGGAGCTGGGAAGGAAGAAAAGAGGTATGAGGAGAGCAGTAGGAAAGCTATAGTAAGACATCCTATAAGGCAAATGAAAATTTTGGAGTCAGATGAGCTGTGGACATCTAACTAATAAAAGATGGGTAGGATGGAAAGGTGAAAAGTGTGCAGAGAACCAGAGAATAAAGCAATAAGGCAGGAAGTTGGAGAGTCAATAAGGTGGACGAAGTAGAGTGTTGAAATGTCAATGAGTCATCGCAGTAGGGAGGCAGCTGGATTGCAGGTGCTGAGCTCAGGCAGCTATGGCAACACCAGCAGAGAAGTTTTTCTGAATGTCAGAATTTAGTACCATCATCAGAGGGCAGGGCTGGTGTTAGGTAGGTGCTGAGTGCTTCTGTTAGCACTCTGGCTTCTCCCAGTGCTGGCAGACCTTCCTCCAGAGAAAAGAATTTTAGTCCCCTCTTCTAATGAAGAAAATCATGAGAATTTCCACAAACTCTTAAAAATTGCTTTCCTACCCTGTCCAACAATTACTTTTTTTCTTGAATTATTGAACTAAAAAGAGCCTACTCTTTACTCAAAACTTCTTATTCTAAATAATTTCAAATACAATTATGGCCTAATGTGACTGTACTAACAGCAAACTTTAACTCAGAACAGTAGATATAAATAAGCCTCTAATCATGCTTCTTAAGACTTAGGTCTTTAAAAAGGTAGCTAATTTACTGTGCAATGCCTAATTTCCTATGCAAATCTCAGCCCAACACCCATGATCTGGTAGACATTTATTCACTTTTCATGGAGACCAAGTTCTAGAGAACTGAAACTTACACTCACCATCTATAATTTACTAAATTCCTGTATTGATTGATAACATACAATTTTTATTCCCTGAAGAAAAACCTGTAAAGTCACAAGCTCAAACTTTGCTCACACCGCCCTGCATCAATCAAAGTAGAAAGACCTTGTACATGACAAACAGCTGAAGATGGAATTGAGTAAGCAATGACTAGGTGAAAAAGCCAGATGCCTGCTGCTAATTCTTCCTCATGTGGGAGTCTGTCATTAATATATTACTAATGCCCAGAACAGGCCTTAGTCTTACAGATCTCTTTTGTCCATGTAAGAAGCAAATTGGCAATGCACAGAAATGTACAAAAGAAATGCTGACCTAACTCTGTAACACTGTAATCAGCTACTCTTCCCACGTAATGAGATATCAGGTCAGACTAAAAGAAGCAGTTTGCAAATTTTTCCACAAATTGAAATGATTTCCTAAGTCTATTTTGTACACGATGATGCCCCAAACACCTCCTCAAGGGAATCATGAGGCTGAAACTTTTATCTTATGTTATTAAGTTGGGCAGTAAACATGATCTGACTTGATAAGTGCTAATTAATAGTATCTCTTCACCAGTGCACAGCATTTGTGCACACAGTAGATTTCCAAAACACAGATCATATTTGTTGACTTCTGGAAAGGAAGCGTGAAGGATCTGTACTTCCAAACAGGTCACACAGTGCTCATGCAGCATGTACATTCCTTCAGTCAAGTAACAGGCACAAAATTATGCCAAGAAGTCATTAGCTGTAAAACGAGTAGCAGAAACTAGGTGCTAAAAATAGATTTTGAAGACAATCAAGTAATTTAGAAACTGTGATACCTTTACTTGAAATACAAATAATTACAAATAGCAAAAAAGCTTGTCAAGAATCCAGTAGTTCAAGAATTAACAACTTGGCCCAGAAACAGCAAAATGCAAGTTGTCTACAAGAGCACTCACTAGAAGCAGTTCTCTCAGTTATTAACTAAGATCAGCTACAGGCTGTTTCCAAAGAATGTCTCCAGTGGATAATGTCTGATGGTGAGGATGCACAGCGTATCAGATCAGCTCTCCTCTGCCCTGCCAGGTTGCCCTCTTGCTCTTGATATGCCCCAAACCACCAGGTATGTGACTGCACATAGCTACAGCTACCACACAGTCCTCTCTGTGGGGCTGAAGCACATCTGTTAAGACTATTGGTTGCCAATGAATGATTCCATTTCCTGAGTACAGACTTCCATACATAGGCAAGCCCCAAGTTAATTTCAAGTTATGATTAGTTTTTGACAACATTTAAGATCTCTGAATTGGTATTTATTTTGAGGCTCTTGATATGCAAACCACTTATGCTAAATTCTGCAGCTTTGACTCAGTTTAGATTATCAGCGTTTACCTGCAAATATTTGAATAAACACAAGTGAAACCATCCTTTTACAACCCTTTTAAGATCAAAGAGTCAGTATTCTGCCTTTGAGGCTTGTCAGTTTAAAACCTGCTCTAACAATTAAAGGATTCCTCCTCCTCTCCTTCTGCTGTCTCCCCCCCACCTTCCTCCAAAACCAAGAATGAAAAGATTCCACCCTGCAAGAAATGTCCAGTTTTATAACAGAACTTCTCATTAATGAGTAAATATGTGCTGTTCTGCAATATTGTTTCACTGCTCTTCTGTTTAATGGGCTCCATCCTGCATGGCTAAAACCTCAGGATGAAAAAAGGGCTCTGGAGAGATCTAAGCTTCCATTAAAAATTAGATTTATTTTATGTCATTTCACTAGGAATACTCTAAGATTTTCCCCAGGGTAGTTAATGTCAGACTGCCATAAGAAAAACACTGTATGTGTGAATAAGTATTAATATGCTCACTGCTGACATCCCTCAGTCAATAAGATGGAGTCTTGTCTTGTGCTTCTTGGCTAGGTAGAACAAGACATTGTATTTTTCACAGGCATACAAAACATTTGAAAGTCTCTGGAACAATGCCTACATAAAAATATTCCACATGGTAGAACACATTTTTATTACTCTACGCTGGTATTTCTGAGCCAACATGACTGTCCTTATTGGGATCCTCTCTTTACAATGGAGACTGTAAAGAAGACAAGAGTACCTTTTGTTTACTTTCAGAAGCAGGATTATGCTCAGCATCAGCTTTGGAGAATTTATGTTTTCTATTTTAAAAAATAGCTTTTCAAGCTTGAAATATTCCAAAGCAGAATAAGCATATTGGCTGTTCCACGGTCATCTGACAGTGTCTTGACTGGTAGGCATCTCTAGCGACATTTAGCAATTGGAACAGATGTGGAACACTTGAGAGTATTCAGTCTGTCTTACAAAATCTGATACTATTTTTCTCTTCGAAAAATAGCCAACCACACATACGGGGTGGATGGAGCTATAAATGCTCATGGTCTTGAGGCTGTACTTCAGCAATGGCCTATGGCCACCTGCACCACACACAGCTGCCACCCAACCTCCTTTCATTCTGAAAGGATAATGCTGAAAAAGCAGAATCCTATAACAATATATTTTTGCAATCACAAAGACAGAAAATAGCATTTTCTTATTTCCATGACCCCGGAGGGGTGGGAAGAAGCATAAACCAGGCCATTCTCTAGTTGACCTAAAGCAAAAAGTATTGATTTGCATGTGGAGAAGGATATTTGGAAGTATGAGAATGATAAATAAATTCTATGAATGAATACAGCTTGAACTTATAATGCATTCCAGTTTTGGGTTTTGTCTAGGTTTGAGTTATGGTTCAGTGCTTTGCACACAGTCTTATCAAAAAACTTTTTGTAATTTTTCCAGTGCTGTGAGAAAAGACAAAGCAAAAAAATCTGTTTAGAAAGCATAAATACACTTTTATATCTATATTCTCTGACAATTTTTTTTTGAGAACTTCAATATTTTGACTACTGACCATTATTTCCTGATTGTACAGATACAAAATAATACTCATTAGAGTGTATTTTCTGTAGTGATTAGCCAGAAGTCAGCCAACAGTTAAGGTCTTTGTTGTAACTGACAGCAATGATAGAAGTGTGATAAGTCATTTTGTACATAATTAGTTGCAAACTAAATTAAGATAAAAGAGAAAGATATAGAAAATATATATTGTGGCTGAATAAACATTTTCCTGTTGGTTGTCTGCTTCTCTTCCTTTCTTACAGTAACGTCTTTACACAGGCTCTTTAGTGTATTCAGTCTTACTGTCTGCGCTACTTCTATTATTGTATTGTATCTGATTATTTCATGTTTGTATTAGAGGAACTAAAAGCTACAAAGCCAGTTTTCCTCCTGCAAAGTAAACAGTTGTTTTGAGAAAGACTTGCAATTGCATAAGGAGGATGTTATGAAAATATTACAGAATATGTGAAATAGAGAGATAGTAGACATTATCACAAAACATTGAAATATTCAACATGAGATTGAGTTCAAAACAACCTCTACCAAAAAAGGTAACTGCACATATTGTAGGTACTCTCTAGACAAAAATAAATAAATAAATAAATAAATAAAATATTGCATGAAATGGATATACAACCTTATTAAAAAAAAAATAAAAAAGACATAAGTTTATGTCGTAGAAATAAAGCAGAAAACTATATAATGCTTAGGTAGTCTTTGCAACCCTTGCCCATAATGGCAATGATATACCTCTTCAATGGCAAAAAGAAGTTGTCTCTTGGAGAGGCTTTATGCTCCCTGTATTTCCCGGCTGCCTAATGTTCACTAGGACTCAACATGTTCTCTAAAGACAACTAAACAGTTTCTCTTAATTTTGGCTAAGGAAATAAGTAGTAGCTCAGGTGAATATAAGAATTACGTTTGCATGGGATATGTCAAGTTTTATTTGAATAGCATTGCCAAATAAATCATGTGTTTCATGCCCTCAAATAGTAAAGAGGACAAGATGTTAGTATGAAATAACATCAGCAAAAAGCATAAGCAAATAAAACAATACGAAGGGTTAGAAAAAAGAAGTCACATTCAAGTCTTGCAGTTACCATGATGCTTATTTACTCATACATGCCTTTACACATATTTATTTATACATGTATTTATTCATACATGAGATACAGTACGTTATCTCAAGGAGAAAGAGGAGGAAATGTGAAACTAGATCTGAAGCAGATTGGTATGAAAGAAAAGAAAGATGATGACAAAATGCACACACAAGAGAAAAGACAGTGTGGGGAAGAGAAAATGAAAGATCCAGAGAGTTGAAGATAACAGGTCTAGTGACAAGGGACAGAGGAAATTAGGTGTTTGCTGTTGCTATGAGAGTTTAGTCACAGTCTGGAAAAGTTCTCTGAGTGGGCAGGATGTAGGCTTAGGAAATCAAAAACTCCTGAATGTCTGGTAAAACACTGATGGATACTGGAGCTTTTGTGGCAACCTGACGTTTGGAGAGATCAAGAAAGACATCAGGGAGATCTTTCTTGCAGGACTTTCTAGGGAGATGAAGCAGAAAAAGGAAACATTTTCTCAAATTGAAGTTGTGAAAGTCTCAAGCCTCAGAATGGCTGGAAGGAATTATACTGTAAACATTACTTATATCTACCCACATCCGCGGCTACATACATGGCCTGCAAAGCTGAGCTGGGGGCAGCCTCCACACTTGCCAGGACCTGGAGCAGGGGATGGATGTATGTTTGCCCAGACCAGCTTGCCTGCTAGCTGTGCACTGTGCAGACAGCAGAAGCCCAGACTGGCTGCAGTGTGAGCTCCTGGGGCAGCCCATGGAAGGGCTTTTTCTCCCCTGTGCCCTGCTCCTGGACACACGAGCTCTGATTAATGGTTGGACTTGACAATCTTAAAGGTCTTTTCCAACCTAGTAGATTCTATGATTCTATGATTCTATTTAGACAGAATCACAGAAGCTTTCAGTGTAGAACCACAGAAACTGAGAGAGCTGTTCCAGTTCTGAAGGAGCTTATTAATTTGCACAAGCTGCCCAGCTAAATGGGATAGAACTTTGCTGGTTAAACCAGGTGCAGGTAAGTACTCTGGCAAGCACTTAACTCAGCCAAATGCATCTGATAAGTCAACTTTCACATCTTCTTTTCTAGCTTTGGTGACACTCATTCATACCCTGAGAGGACTGTCATTCCTGCAGCTCCCCCTGTGGCATCTGACCTTCCTTGGTGACATCCAGATGAGCGAGGAAGGATGGGCTCAGGGTACTCCCTGCCTCCAAGGCGACAGCCCACAGGGAGTGGCAAAGACATTCCTACCTCCATATGCCAGGTTTGGCAATACCTGCAGGCAATACCACAAACCCACAAGGCTCTGCAAACTGACAAAAAAATAAAATGGAAGGAAATCCAGGACAAGACTGGCCACACTTTCCAAATACTGACAAAAATCTTTTATAAATCTCTGATAAAATTATTGTCACCAGCTCTACTGATAAATGTTTACCATGATTAAGGAAAAAGTAATGACCATATTGTTCCAATAAGAATTTTTTTTCGAACAGAAGCTGTTCCACTGTCACAGTACATATATTAATAATGATGACTAATATTAGCATTGCATTACCATCTAAAATGTGCTAGTGCTTCCCAGAAATCTCCTTTAGAGCATTCATTGGAGAAAAATCAAGTGGACATGAATGCGGATTGTTAAGGTATGTTTTTGAAAAGATAAGACTTAAGAAATAGGACTGGAATATAGAAAAATACAGATTTTTTCTTGTTTCAGTGTTCTTACTTGGAAAGCTGTTGCAAAAATTTGGCTGTTAACCTGAAAGGAATCCAAATGTGTCTATTTTAATGTACATAACTATGTTTGGTTTATGAAACAATGATGTCTATGTAGCATCAGAGTGAGTTCCAAACAGGAAAAGACAAACTTCTACTGAGAATTGATGTTAAAAAATAGAGACTAGAAATATTTCCATGAAGCTTGGCAGGAATATGTACACTGTAGATGAACAACTGTTTTAACAAATGTTCAATAGAAGTATCCAGAATCCATGGAAGAAATAGCGTAACTGCTGATGTCCGATTCCATTAGGATCAGTACCAATGCACTGCTAAATTATTACAGGGTATTTTATGAACTGTTATTGATGATTTAGTGGCAGGCTAGGTTATGTAGCTTACAAGCTGTCACCTTTAAGGTGAGGCCAAAAGCGAGCCCAAGGATATATTCTAAAAGAAAATGTAGCAATTATTATAGCATGTGTGTCAGCAAAGTTCACATGATTCATTGTCCTTCTGGTAATAGGAAAGCTGTCAGTGGGTGCTCTTGGGCATGGTTCAGCTACCTATATAAAGAATGTTCTCTTAAACATTCACCTACGGCTTGGGATTCAGAGGTTGCTTGTCTGATTAAATGGAAAGGAGGTAATTTAAAAGCATCTTCCTTTCCAAATATGTTACTGTCAATTGGCTTTGGTTCAGAGGTTTCCAATCTGAAGTACATGAGGCAGCTGCAGAACTCTATTAATATTCCTGCATAAAATGCTTTCTTAGCCCAGGTCAGCTCCCCTATGCACTTTTGATGTATTAGAACTTTAATGTTTAACTGAATTGACAAGTGATGGGTTTTACAATCAATGTGCACAAAGGACATGCCATTCCCAAGGAAGCTCAAGATTTATTAAATGTAATGAATAAAGAGGAGCATATCAGGTGGACGATACTGTGCAGTGTTTTGTTCGTCTGCAGTTCATATATTGTGCAAGGTACACCTGTGGTATCATCTGGTGCAAAACTGGGCTGAAGCTCAGCTCTATTTCAGTATTAAGTAAATGAAAGTTACGATCTTGTTAAAACTAAGTGTCAACCTAAATTTTCAAGAGAGGGAAAAAATAAATCTGTGGCATATTTTCCTTAATGTTTTGCCACAGGGTGTTTTCTGAACTCACAGCACAGATGTTTTAAATATGATACAACCTATCTGTTATGATGTTCAATGCTAATTCCTTCAGAAATATGTACTAATTTAGGGAAGGTTATGTTTTCTTTTGATGAAGTAGCTCTGCTCCCACCAGTGTTTCCAGGAACTCTTCCACTGTTTTCTGTTGGTTTGGGTTTTTGTTCTTTTTTACTTTAATGGGTAATGTTGGAATGAAGCGGCAGGGCCTTTCACAGAAAGGCTAACTTACAGTAGTTTTTGTATAATGCTCTACAGATGTAGATGTTCCCCAGATGTGAACAGACGAGAAACTTAGTTTTGTCTCTGGGTATTCATTCACCGTATAAATCTCCCAACACATTCTTATCTGCTATGTAAATAAGATGTGGAATTCCAATAGTGTCTCAGCCTTCTACAGCAGATGGTATAGTGAGATTTACCACACCATTACATTTAATGGGATTGAATTCATTTGGATTTCTTGATGTTCACTCTGTCCTTCTCTGAGCAGCAGTGTTGCCAATGTTCCTGATTATATATGATTTGAGAGAGTGCTTAAAGAAGAAAAAACCCTTTATCTTAGAAATATGAGTATTTTCTGTCAAATTTTAAAGTGTGTATGTATTGCATTTCAGAGGATTTATAAGCCCTATGAGAAAAGGATACTTAATGAATATTCAACAAAGAACTTGAAGTCATTACATTTGAAGAGTTTTGTAAATATCAGCTATCCAGTTAACTGGTTTAGTACTAGCATAATTATATATTCATTTGGAAAGAAATGAGCTTTTTACCTCACCACATAAGTCTAGACAGAGTGGAAACAAGAAGAAAGAATCTATGTGAAGAAAAAGAATCTTTTAAAAACATAATCCAGAGAGAATTTTTTAATTTTCATTTTAAAGTAAAGCTGGCTCACCATATGCAATAATTATATTAAATTAATAAATAATATTTTTCAAAAGTTAAATGTAAACTTACTCTGCTAAAACATAATTAAAAATGTCAGTGTAAAACTGTCGAATTCTTCTAGTGAATTGTCTTTTAAAAAATGCTGCTGCAATTGCTTTGATCTGCTTGTTCCACATATTTCTGTATACCCAAAATGACATAGAAAATGCATATAGATATTGTATGCAGTCATCCATTAGCTGATGCTTTAACCTATTTTGTCTCTTTAGCACTCTACTATTTCTGCATGGTCTAAAAATTTACTCAAACCAGCCTTGTGAATTTTGTTATGCTATTGCTATCAGTTCTCATGATAGTAATATAGACCACTAAAATACTCTTACAGGACAGCTGAATAAGAAAAAACATGTCTTTTTATAATTAAATTTAGTAAGAATTTCAGAATTTTCCCACCACAAAAGTACACAGCTTTTGTAATTAAATAAAAGTTATTTCTAAAGTCAGGCTTCAGGCTCAAGAGATCTTAACTGTTTTATAAATTATTTTACGAACTGTAAATCAGTCATTTGATCAGCGATAACGCACTCTTTACTACAGTGCCAAGCAAGGATAGCAATAATGCTGAATTTATCATGCATGAATGAAAAAGCTTTAATTAGCACAGAGAATGGCAAACATCTCACTTTTCTCAATAATATATATAGGCAATAATACCACTTTTGTAGCTGATCTGGTTTCCACTCAGAATGCCTATTCCAGTGGGCACTACAAATTTTGCCTTTAATTTGAAGATAGATAAAAAATGCAATATCAAAATTCTGAAACTAATGGAATACTATGGAAAACTCTGAAATACTGATGATGTGATCTAATATAGGATCATAGGATAAACAGGTGATTCCACCAAATCATCAAACTGAAAAGTAACACAGATATAACTACCCTCAGAACTCTGGGCAGGGCTTCCCAGAAAGAGGCTGGAGGGAGCTACAGGTTCTCTGCCCAGCTCCTGTAGGCCTGCACACCCACAGCAAAAATCAAAGTGTAAGGTCAAAAGCATCCTATTAAAAATGCTGGGTTTATGAAAGACAAAGTTTTAATAGAGCAATATTCTAATGGAGAGGTGAGAAAGCTGTAGTTGATGGCAAATCACCCTCTCCCAACATGACAGCACAGGCGCTGTGAGCTGTTTTTGCCAACGCAGTCATTTTGCTGGCAGTCATGAGGAAGACACAGCAACAGCAAGATGTGTTCCAACTGTTGCACAATGATCACACATTGCTGTACTGTGTGCTCGCTGACTCTGAACAATAAACAAAATTTAATCATTGGGAAATACCTTTGTTTTATTGTGACTATCAGCAGCTCTGTCTACAAAGGAAAATGAGGAATCTAAAAAAATATCACAGAAGAGGTAGTATGGCATTCTTGATTCATCTCTACTATAAGCTATAATTGAAGTAAAAATAAGAGCTCTATAGATCTTTCATTTCAGTGATACTTCACTGACAAACTTTCCCCCCCTTCAAAGACATTATCTTCAGATATGGCAGCCCTACTTTTCCACACAGTCTGTGAATTGTTTCTTCACTCCATGGTTTTGATGGCAATTAGATCAGACTACGAGTATATCTCATTTTTCTATTGTTTACCCTTATACTTGTTACAATCCGCCAAGGATATTAATGATATACCATAAATATATTAGCAATATATTTGTATTGGCATTAAGGAAATTAGCTACAGGATGTTTCTGTAAGCCCCAAGACATCTTCCTATTTTCTTTGATTTATTCAGGGCAGACAGCGGCTTTAAGACTGGTTCTGTTTGTGGAGGAAAAAAAACAAACCACAAAATCAAAACAAGCAAAAAACCCCCACTGTAGCTGGTTTCCCATGGAATTAAAAAAAAATAAATAATAATAATAAAAGAAAAAAGCCCTAAAACTACTCAAGCACCTGTTATTTTCCAAATATTTATATTCTCACAGTGAAAAAGCTGGGGGGGGGGGGAAGAGGGAAAGAAGCATTTGCCAGGCAAAACCAAACCCCAAAACTGTTCCATACACTAATCCTGATATTTGTATGTGTATCTTTTATATAGGAACTCCAAAGCCTTCTGAAGCAATTTATTAGGAATTTTTAGATAGAAAAGTTCCCAAGAAGAAAAATGAACTATCTCAAGTTAACTCTATTTTGCTTTAATATTGAACTTCTAAATGACTCATGCTGGTTTAAACTGAGCAGAAATTCCCATGAGATGAACCAAGGAAGCACTGTTCCATTCTGGATAAGTGCTCAGAGTTTGGATGTATATCTGGATCAGGTTATTTTCTTTGAAAACTCATGAGAATAGATTTTCTGTAAGACTGTTGGCACTTGCTTCTGGAACATCAGAGGAATTCCATCATTTAATATGTTCTTTACAGCCCTAGTAACATGAAAAGTGCAGGAGAAAAGGTTCCTAATGCGTTCACACATCAGTCTTTGGGTTCTGACTAAAAAAGTGATATACTCATCTGAATTAAAAAAAGGTCTGTACTATATTTTTCTCTCTGTATGTTTTGAAACCTCCCAAGCAGGGCCACGTAGGCAAAAACTGAGGCAGAGAATTTAAGGGTAAACTTAGGTAAATGAATGATAAATCAGAACTCCACTTTTATCTAGTGAACACATCATTTATCCACTTAGATCAAATAGACGAATTTATCTACTGTTTTTATAAAGCATTACAGTATATATTCATGAGCCAGTAGAGGACATGAACATTACATGGAAAATACTGATACTCTAGTGAATTGGGAAACAGTAAATGAAATAACTTTCATTTAATTGCTTGGGGGCTGTTCCATGAGGAACAAACAAAAGAGAGATTTGTCTACACAGCCAGCAAAACCAGCCCAAAGCATGAAAGGGAATTCTCCAGTGAGATATATTACAATAGTTAGTCTCTCTTCGCTGTAATCCCAAGGTAAAGCAAACTTATCCATGTTTCCTAAAGTTGCTTCCTGACTCATCACCTGTGAGTAATAATACTAGCCAAGTTACTTGTGTAACTTTCAGCTGCCTAAACAATTTTTCATTTTAAAAAGTCCTAGATAAAAATTTAACCTCCTCTTCCTATTTTGTCCTCAGTTGCACTTAAGGATTAGTATGCATTGTCACTAAAATTATTATGAAAAACATAATATTTAACTTTAGCATTCCATTAAAAAGTGGGGATTAATTCTATCTACTTTTGAGCTTCTTATTGAGCTTTTTGTAAAAATTCGTGGTTTCTGAGTATAATAAGAGGATGCTATTGACTTATATCAGTATTATATGTAGCACACATGGCTTCAATAACTATTATGGAACTGCTACCCCAGTCCACCTTCATTATAACGCAAGTCTTGAAGATTCCCTGGTTCAGATAGGAAAAACAGACACAGTACTTCCACTAAAGTACCTATGATAGTGATTCTAGATGGGAAAACATTTTGAAATAATGGAGAGCCAGTTTCTACATCTTTGATCCCACTGCATAACTTCTTGCTTTACAGATGGTGCCACTGACATCAGCAGTTCCTGCTGTAGAGTCGGGTGCTAGACAGTATGAATTTGATATCTAAACCTGGTCCCAAGGACAGTTGTAGCACCTGACAAGGACTATTCTTATGCAACACAAAAGGAAATATTTATAATTTCTTTTGTTATTTGATAGTCACTATTCTGATATTTATTTTGTTTTAATCCTATCACTAAAGTGAAAATTTCAGCTACTTCTTTTATTACACTTTTGTGATAGCTACTCTAAATTTCACATTGCTCATGCCTTTATGAACAAGATAAATTTGAGTCATGGACTGAGCCTAGAAGCTTGTAAATCAAAAGGCACCACAGGTACTCTGTGTTCTTGTTAGTCAGTCCCTAGGATTTAGATAAGAAAAAATTTTTAAAACAGGAAAATAATATACTGTTAAAGTTGATTAGCTGGCTGTAGTCTCCTAGATACAGAAGATTTCCTCCTTCTGCACAGCAGGTGCATGCATGACTTATGCTGGCAAAGCTCAATTTTGTAAAGGTTAAATTTGATCAAATTGATTAAATACAGATCTTCCATTCTATCAGTACCAGGTTTATTCTTATTGGTCAGAAACATGCTTCCCCAAAGCCATGGTCATTTCCTTACTTTACTGTGTCTGATTGTTAAGTGTCAATAATTTCAAATAAAGAAACAATTCTTTAACTTGTATTCAAAAATGCACAAAGTAGCCCCCTTCGAAAATGTTCCCATTCTCTTGTAACAAAGAAAATAAGCAAAAATTAATTTCTCCCCACCCACTATGTTTGGCACTTCATTGCTCAGAACAGATGAAATTATTACTTCAGGTAAAAATACTTTCTCTTTTTGCAAGTCAGAACAAAGTTTCCAAAAGCATCACACATAGAGAAATAAATTATTCTTCTCACCTGGCTGAAACTGAAAACACAGAACCTGAAGATGTTTAAAAATCAGGCTAAGCACTATGTATATGATTAGCAATGTTGACTTTGACAGAGATTCTTATATAGATAAATTTAAACACGTGCATGATGTTTGCACAGGACTGAGATAAAACTAGCCCTGTCTCTGGGAGACTGTATGCATTAAAGTCCCATTTGAAGTATCTGATAGCGCATAATGTTCAACGCCTTGTGGAAGACACTCAGCCTAGGGGCTAGACTCCTAGTTTACACCTGGGCTGCTGGCTGGTGGTGGGCAGGGTTTCAGCTCCTATGAAAATCCTTTGCAGTATGCAGGAATTATAATGGAATTTATTCAGGGTCATTAACTACGCAGAGACAGCTGTGAGCACTAGTAAGATTTACTTAGCATGAGGATATAAAAATTAACCAGTCTCTTAGATTATAGATACAAATCTGTGCTCCAGATATGTACAGATCAATGCTAAATGAATCATTAATATTCTGTATGAGGCAGAAAATGAAGCCTATGAAAGCTGATACCCCTACCTTGTCATTACATTCCCTATTACCACAAGTTCATCCAAAATTGCAAATCATTACAGCTTCTCCGGCATCTGCCACACTCCACTACTGTCCCTGGAGCACTCAGAGAGTCAAATATGTTTACTAAAGCATAAAACTACCAGCACCACTCATCCATGGTTACACAGACACATCTGAACATTACTTTAAAAGTGTCATAGACCTTATATTTATTGTTCTGAATAAACATTAGTCTCATGAGCAGAGAAGCACCAAAGACTGGAGACTGGTAATTACTCACAGGATAGGTACACTGCCATTAGCTGCAATGAAAGCATCTCTGTCTTTCCATGTCAGTGGATTTCAGCACTAAGAAACGCTATCTTGCCTCAGAAAGGAAAATTTAACTCCCTGCATCTTTAGTCTTATGTACTTAGGCAATAAGACCGCAATGTTGCTGGATGTTTGACTGGCTTTGACACAAATTGCAATAGACACTATGGTATGTGGATAATTAGCAGTGCATGCAGGCTCAATTTTTAATCCAAGCCTTTTAATAAAAGTCTCAAAAACTATTATTTCATGACATTTTCATTTTTGCAAAAACTGTACCCTGCAATACTAATAAAATTCTGATTTTTTACAAAGAAATTTTCAGGGTTTAACCCATTTTAATCTTTACTCGAATTTTAAAAGCTAAATATTTTAACAGTTTTTAAAAAACAAATAACTGAGTTTTAAAACTATGTGAACCATGTTTATGAAAATTCAGCACATTTTCAGAGACTACAATAAGAAAAATAAGTTATTACGCTCTAGTAGTTTAATTTTCTGTGAATAAAGTTCAGTTGTCTATCTGATATGAACACATTCTAAACACCAAGGCAATAGAAAATTGTTATTTATACTATTATATTTCTAATTAGAAGGGACAAGAATCTTTTCAAAGTGAAAAGACTTTTTTTATAGTCTAATCTAAGTCTGCAATGAGCAGCAGCAAAATGTCAGGGAATCAGAATTAAGTCTGATGCCCAGATGTTTCTGTAAATCACTATTTGAAGGACAGTGATCCAGGCAGAAGTACACACATGCACCCAAGCACTAAAATGTGCTCATGCTCACTCTACCCACTAGGTAGCAGAGATGATTGTTCTAGAACACAATTCCCAACAACTTTTTAACCCACATCTTTATGACTACCAAAAATGGGAGATACCTCTGTACTACCATTCAAAAATTAGGTGCTGGACTCATTCCAGTCTTTCGTTGGTGTGCTACCAATCGAGGAAGAAAAAAAGAAAAGCAAAATTAGCAGGGTGACAAAATTTTCCACTATTTCTCTGGCAGCTCCAAAACCAAAAGCCACTATGTGTTTTGGCAGAGTACGACTTCAAGGCTGACAGAAATTGGGATTATTCTGGTTTACATTAGCTACCGGCCTGACCGAGGGCCCCTGGCACTGTCCTCTAAGGGATGTGTTTGGCAGACAGAAATGCTGAAGAACACCCCTCACTATGCCACGCTGTGCTGCAAAGCTCCCTGGGGCTGGAAATTGGGGCTGGAGGCTCAAGCCACCAACTGAAAGCAAGGAAATGTGCCATAAGGCTTTTTATAACTCGTGTCTCAGCCTCACAGAAGGCAATAGGCAGCTTTTTTTTCCTTTGGTAAAAAGCTGCCTTTCTGCATTGCTCATATTCAGCTCACAATCAGATGCTATGCAGATCAGTGCCCAAAATATCAATCCAGACAAATGTTTGCCAGAGCTTCAGGGAAATCTTACGGTCTCGCAACTATTTGCATTCTGAGTTGAATGTGCTTTAATTTCAGTCCTACTGGCATCTGCTATGTTTTCACAACCTTTTAGATGGGTTACTCAGATTATTAGCTAGTAACTACTGTAATTTGACTTTCAGTTTTACTTTTTCCTTCCCCTAATATAGAAAGGCAGCAAACTGTGTCTGAAATTCTTCTACAAATTGGTTCAACCTGTTCATTTGATTTAACATTTGGTGAGGAGCGGGGAGAGGATGGTTTGCAGTTTACTTTCTAGTGTCCACCCATGTCTTAGAACAATATTTAAGTGCCATGCAGATACCTCTCAAGATATAGTCCAGTTGTATTTGATCTTTGGCCTTTCCTTCCCAGTCTCTGTTCACCTCCTTAGTCACTTTACTGCCTTTTCTCCCAAATCCACATACAGATTGTCCTATAAAAGACCTTTCATTGGTATTCCTTTCTTGGTTTACATCTTTTACACCCTGAGCCTTTCAAGAGCAACTGCCAATCTCTTCTATCTATCAACTGGCACCAACGAAATCACTGGATTTTCTCTTCTTCTTTCCAAACCTGTACTTCAGATGCACCTGGGCAGTCCAAGCTGGGAAAAGAGGTGATGGTGAAGACAGTCATGGGGAGTTGCATTCAACTACGGAAGCAGCAGGCAGGAGCTGTGGTCCTTGAAAAATAAAAGAATTAGAAAATTCACCTTTTTTATTTATCTAACAAAAATGGATGATACTGGTGTGGGATGGATTCTAGCTGCTCTAGGCTAGTGTTTGGATGAGCAACAACTCAAGGACCCTCAGGAATCCTCGCTTAAGAGTGCTGACTCTCCCTCTGGTTTGCTTTCCAATTCTTGGGAAGCACTAATGAGTGTTTTAAATCAAAGCACATCTCAAATATTAATGATGTTTCAATGTGCCTCCCATTTAATGTAAAGCAGTGCAGAGTGCTTTTCAGCTGGTTTTATTTTTTTTAATAGATATTGCACTCTAACTGGCATTAGCAGGAGACCTGCGAGTGGCATTAACATATTAAGGGTGCTTAGTTCCCTGCCTGTCTTTATCCCAGCCACCCAATGACTAACAGTTATGGTCGAGCTACTGGAAAATCCTTCCAGAAACAATTTCAAATGCAAACACCTTTTATGCTCTTTGGTTTAGTGCATCTTTTCATTTTATATTTTTACAGGGATTGTCTGTCAGGAGAGACATATCACATCACTTTGTTTATATATAACACCATTACAAAGACTTCATGTTTAGCTGCAGCTCACTAGGACTGTTTTCCTTTTGGGGGGTTAGTTTCTGCCAAAATGAGAGGAAATAGCATTTCCCCCGAGAGTAATGAGCAGCTGGTGCTTTTGCCCTGGTGTTTATGGGATGTAATAGGCACAGTGGCACATTTGGAACTGGTTGGGGAGAAAACTAAATGCTGCTCTCTTTTATCTTTATCACCCCCTTTCCCAAGAAGCTTTTTCAGCTTCTATGGTTTATACTAATTTTAGAAAACACAATAAAAATAAAACCACAGCATTTTGCCACAAAATAGTCGGATATTACAATGTATGCTTGGTAAAGATGGACTGTTTTTATCAACTAGAATCATAAAAACTAAGACAATAAAATATTTTTAAAACTTCTCCAAATAATTCTTGGAAGAATTAAAGCAAAGGGAGTACATCTGGAAATCATATTTGGAGATGAACCAGTGAAATTGCCAACAACTGTACATCTGCTCCTCTGGCCATCATCTGACCTTAACTTGGGTGTTCATGGCTGCCATTCTTATACCATGAAACTTTAATCCAGTCACAGGACAACAGCAGAACTTTAAAAGTACTGATTTCTCCTAAATAGCACTTACTAGTTCTCAACCAGTGTAAATTGGTATAGCTCCATTAACTGTGATAGATCTGTGCAACTCTCTTTGAAAACAGTATAAACCCATTGAAACAGAACCAGGATCTGCTCCTTTATTCACAGCACTTCAGACTGACTGATTAGACCATTATGGATTGTGAATAGGAGTGGCAAACACTGTTCCACAGAAAATGTCCTCTTCATCAGCCATACTAATTGGTATTTGTGGTGATCTTATAAACATTGCATAATCTAATGATACACACTTGATAGCAGTTCAGTAGCCAAAGAGTATTTGTTTGTGTTGATATAGTGTCATGAAACACATGTAATTATCTACCCTTCTGGTAACAGTGCCCTTCACATAGATCACCACTAATACAAGGAGTTATGTCATTCTCAAGTAGTGATGTCATACTGGTGATTTTAGCAATGAGGTTATGGGCAAGAAAGAAGCAGTACTCTTCCTGGATGGTTACATAAGGAGATTTTAGAAGGGTGCCACTCAGGTATTATTAGGCTAATAAGTCTAAACTTGTTTATGGTATTACTTTTTTATATAGTTCAAGATCATGTAAAGCTTTAAGAATGTTTATTTACTCAGTATTGCCTAAAATTTGCCACCTAAATCCAGATTTGGACACCTCATTTAATTAGCTTCTGTTCTTTCTGAAGTGATGGCCTTTTACAAAAGCAAGTTAGAATTAGGAAATGTATATAAGACACTCAAAATGTGAATTTTAAAATCTGCCATAAAAACCTGATTTGAAAAACACAGGTTTTAGCATTTCTCAGGGAAAATACATCATGGCCAGAAGCATGCTTATGGAAACCTCCAACGGGTTACAGTTCCTCTGAATATTCACAGTATGAGACAAGAAAACTCTACATAAGCCTGAAAGTTTTTTACTTGGGTCAGGTTAAATTCTCACAGTGATTCAACTTGGTTTCAGGTTGTGCTGCAAACTAAAGGTTCAGATCTGGTACACCGTATTCAACACATATTAATCATTTTAGACATGGTTGAACACAACATTTCTCATGTGCTTCTGAAATGAAAGAAGATGAGGTGAGGAGGTACCTTGGACACACCAGGGGAGCATCATCCCAGGAAGCCTCCTGTTTCATCAGTGTCACATAACAGAAGAGCTACTCACTGTTACTTGGATCATCATCAGCATCATCCAGAGGTTAGCTCAGCTCACAAGGTACTGGTATTTTCCTCACATTTCCTTACGTCTCTCACACATTCCTACTTTTGACATAGCCATCAAGATGAAAGATGAGAGATGCTACTGAAGCAAGGGAGGAGATGAACCCAATCACCAAAATGTCTCTTTCCTTCCACTGGCCACAGCTCCCTTCACTATCACTTGCTGAGAGTGCTCTGATGGGCCCAGCAGAGCTGGGCTCTTTGGCATCCCTGAGGCTACCTGCCTATGAGCTTGCATGGTCCTTTTTTTCCTGCTTTTTTCATGATGCCCTGACACTGAAACTTCCCATCTTACCCAGAAGTTACAATGACTTGCCTTGGTGTCAGTCACCAAGTAGCTTTCTTGGACCCCTGGTTAACCTCATACTCTATTTACCTTAGCTCCTTCACTGAAGGATGTGACAGTCTGCCTTCAAAAAGCTCTGCAGTCAGAGGACTATGGGGAAAACCTCCTCATCTAATGCAGGAGTATAAAAGACCATATTTACAGCATGATATCTCAATCATTAGTTGTATAGTGCAGGGATATATTGTGCCCAATTTGCTGAAGAGGGAATTTATCTTGCTCATCAATGTGAGGCTGAGCACATTGCAACCCCCACTATTACTGACTCTTCTTTCCCTTTTTTCTTCCCTCTGCATTTGGATGTTTCACATGTTTTAAGCAAACTAAAATAAAATCCCAGTTAAGTCTGAATCACCAAATCCTGTCCTGAAAAGCTCTGCATACTACAAAACCGTGTTCCCTTTGAAATCATTGCAAATCCTGCCATTCACTTCAGCAGCAAGCCAGATCCTACTTACTCTTTAAAAAGTACCTTGCATGACTCCTTCAGAGAAAAAGAAGCAGCAGTAATCTTTGCATTTTTTTATCTGAGTTATAACCATTACACACATTTCCAGGAGAGACAAGGTGTGCTTCAGCCTGACCTCTGTTCCTTTACACTGTCCTCAGAGCAAAGCAGCTCCAGAGCATTCACATGAACTCCAGAGCTTCTCTTGCTTACAGCAATTCCTTGTGATACAAAAGAAATGTATCTTTGGAAAAGCGTCCCAGAGAACAATACAACACATAACGCTTCTAGTCCCCAGACTGCATAGTTAAATAGCTTTTAGGAATCAAAACAGACAAGCAACTAGTATGAACATTTGTACAATCCCTCTGAGAACAGAGAGAGGTTTTCTAACATTAACAACCTCTTCAGGAGAATTTCTGCTTCATAAATGCTTGTCATACTGTTCTGTCCCTTCCTTTACGCTCTTTGCATTTAGTTCACTGACTCCTTGCTCTCTTGTTTCAGAAGCTTACCAGGGACACAAGATTTTTGCATTACCTGACACAAGAAGACTAAGAGGCCCTGGCAGCAAAGTTAAATAACTGTTGGTAATTAATACACAACATTATTTCATTTAGCTGATGGAAATTCAGTCAAAAGCCCACTTCTTATCATTAAAAGCTAAATCTCACAGCACAATTAGATTTTGAGGCTGTTTGTTTCAGCCCATCATTAGTCAGTATTTGAGATGGCAAAGCTTGCCATGGATTCATGGGGTAAGATGGGGAAGAGGCTTATTAAGCTATTGGGAAAACAAACAAACCAATAAACAAACAACCTACTGAGCAAATCTTATTACCAGTAACCTCTGCAAACTTTCCATGCTCAGGAACAGATCACTGTCATCTTATGATAGAGACACAGGAAACCATCTTAGTGGAGCAAGAATATGGCGTACCTTACAAGCTCTGCCACTTTGCTCCATATAAGGTAGACTTTTGTTATAGTAGCAAATTGGAGCTTTAATTTACATTAAACAAGTCATCTTGACCTGCTGCACCAGCCATCCAGCTGGTGGTAGACCCAGCAGGTACTCCTGGGAGAACTTAAACACACACGAATAGTCTTATGAACATAGCATAATTAATTTGATCTCTGGGCCCAGGACTAAAATGTGCAAACATATTTCAAACTCCATCTTTGCAGCCTGGGCTTTGGGCTGCCCTGGCCTGTGTACCTGCTGTAATCCCCTCGCCCCAGGGGGGTAGAGGACCCACACTGTAGTTCAGAGGAAGCACAGCTGCCAAATATCTCCCTGCCTACATAGCAAAGATTCTCTATGTCTTAAAGAAAGCAGTGAGCAAACTAATTTTTAGCCTGGTAGGGTGTTGATCCTGATTATTTTTGTGTGTCTTCTCCAATAAATAACTGTCTTACACTTTGGAATTCTGCTTATCCTGCTTGTGCACTTTCTGCGCCCATGACAAAACATATCTGAAGGGACCACTAAAGCAGGGTTATACAGTCACCTGATTGCAGTGGTGCACATCAGATCTGACCCAAAATTGCCAAAAGATGTTTCAGCTATCCAGGGTCAGTGATGCACTGGAGTATCTAAACAGCCTGGCCACAGCCTTGCCAAACAGCTAAAGAACATGCATAAACTGAAGCCATTCAAAACACAATCTTTAATTTGGTGTGTGGGGAGACCTATGAAGTACCTGCCACTGCAGTGTATACAGTAAGGCTATCTTGATATGTTTATCATATCCAAAATTCTTTCAATAGTTAACAGTCAGCTAGCGGCACCCCATGGCAGGCACAGCACAGTTCTATGTCCTCAGCGATGCTTTGGTAATAATCTGCACTGATTGTACGTATGACTTCACTTACGACGACAAGCCAAGCCCCAGTAACTCTTAGGAAGGCTCCCGAAAGGCACACACTTATGAGCTCATTCTTGTTCCGTTTCAGCTCTTTTTAAAACTAAAAACAACCTTTCTCCTGATTCACCAGCCAGAAAACCACTGGAATATTCTACAGTGCGTTGATTGGTTTTGTCATACCAGGATTGCACAGATTGGTAAGAGAACGAGTGACATATTATAATTGCACATAAAAGGACTGGAATGATCTTTTGCATCTTTATTTACTTCTATTAGAAAAAGTCTTGGCAGACTTTGCCATTAACATTTTCTGCTTTCTCAAGGAAAAGATAATTTATCCTCTTAAGGATATTAGACTCCTGTGTATTGTTTTTCCCCATTTGGTATCCTTGATTCCCCCTTCTGAACACTTGAGTGCTTGCAATCAGCACACAATGATACTCACTAATAACAACTGAACTACAACACCCCACCATAATGTTGTTCTAATACCATATATAACACCATATAACACCAGCAATGCAGAGCAGCTTCACTGTGTAGACTTGAGTCTCTCCATACCTACATCTGTTTTCTTTTCCCTCTGGTACATCTGCTGTGGAGCGTGACCCCTGCTGAGCACAATGAGGCCCAAAGTCATGTCTTTTGCTGTAATTCTGAGCCCCAATTCAAATTCTGGTGCTTGGCTTTAATTTCTCAGAAACTGACAGATGCCAGATCAACACAACGGCATGCAGAAAGCTGTGTGTCATGTTCTGCTGTCTTTGTTATGCTTATTATATTCTACTGGAGAGGTTGCCAACAAACAAATTCTGTAGCACACCTTCTTGTTACATTATATGCCGCATTACCAGCAACAAGAGAAATATATGAGACACATATGGGAAAAGGGAGAAGAAATGTTAGATGGCTAATCTATATAACAGACTGCTAAATTTCAGTGCTGCTTTATTTGCTTCAAACAGCGAGATAGAAAAACATTTGTTGATGAAATTATCCATTTTTTCCCTGCTAAACTACGTCCTTATTACCCTTATTAGTAACAGACATATACGTAAATATAGTAATAGAATGGAACAGCTGCTCAGTGCTACAAGATTTCAAGACTTGTGCGCTCCTGGGGTCCCTGAGTTCTGCAATTCCTCCTTCTCTTCACCTCCCCCCAAGCGCAAGTCCAAGGTAATTTTACCTGTAGTCCTCTCTATCCCCAGGAAAATGAAGAGGAAAATACAAATCCTTACCCAACAGAGAGAGGACATCTTGCATTTGTGCTGATTTTTTTTTTTCTCTTTTTAATCCTACAGGTCTAATAAATAACCTCTGAAGTCCCCTATTGGCATCTTCCTCTTAAAGCTCTATAGGCTGTTCCTTTAGAGAGAGCTAATGTGATCCTTAGTGTGCTGCTTTCTCCTCACTTTGTTTATGAGTAACATATGCATTAGCTGAATATCATCATCATCACCAAAAGAAATCTATCCCTATTTCTGTGAAAAATCAGGGTTATAGGCATATGCATACACATTACTTCATACAGACACTGCTCACCAGTGTTGGAGACACATTATTGAGCTAAACAAATTTTAATACCCAGAATCGCTGTTCCATATATCTCTAGATATTGATCTCTGGAGAGATCCAATATATTTTACAAATACTGTACCTTCCCAGCCATGTATCTGAAGAATAAATCCCAGGTGACGTGTCTTACAGGTCCTTCCCTATGTGTGGAAACGGCTGAGCAGTTTACCAAGCTAAGCACTTCAAAGCACCTCAGAACTTCACTCTTTCTTAGTACAGCCTGAGGCTGATGAGTCCCCCCTTCTCCGGCCACCAGATTTCTATCCTTCCCTGTTTAATATGAAACACTTTGCTTTTTTGGCAGGTTGTTTTCCTAGAGGACAGGCTCATGAGAAGACCTGGGGAAAGCCTAGAAGTCTTTGACATACTTAGCTATATGGTCTTTGTAAAACAATTTAATTTTGCTAAAAGTATAATTAACAGAAATCACTGGAGGATACCTTGTGACTCGGTAAAAATCTGTTCTAAGGTAATGTGAAAGTCTTACTCAGTTTGCTTAGAAAACTGGGAAAATTCCATGATAATAAAGCCTCTGCTATCCTCTTTAGAAAATAAAGAGTTTGATCAGTTGACTTTTTCACAAGCTTTATAAATGAGAACTTTTACTTTTCTTGCATGGTAACTTTCCCCATTTTTTCTCTACTCCACACTCTCCCCTCATTATTCTTTTCTTCTGAATAAGGGTAGAAAGGAAAAAATTCAACAGTAATGCTTTTTCTTTGTTTGGGGAAACACGAATTTGAGAGAAATCTGTATTAAGGTGACTTTGATAATAAAGATATATGTTCAAAATGTTTTGACAGCTCTATTTTTACATAGCATGGCATAGATTTATGATCTTTTCAATGCTATTTTATACTATAAGCATTTGGGGCAAACCACCCATATTGTGTTGCACGGTGCTGGTCTGCACAACAGCATGCCTGTGCTTGAGCCATTGCTATATCCACAGGGGACAGAGTAGACCGACCAGGGCTCTGCAGTGGTAAACAAATGAAAACTCAAATGGTTTTCCCTGTAATATTTCATACATCAGAAAATCACATATGAAAATATAATGATTAGGAAACTAGCACGCTCCCAGATTACTGAGCTAAACTTGGTAGCTCATCCTAGCAGCATGTTTTACATTGCTTTCACATCTACAAGGCACTGGCAAGCTATCAAAATAACACCAGCAAAGCAGTCAAGCACTATGCAAAGCAGACTTTCAGAAGACTGCATTTCTGTCAGCTATATTACAAAGACATTGTGTTATACCCAAGCCTTTCTTTTCTCACTGTTTTAGATTTGACCGTAATATTTTTATGACGTGTGATTTGACAACACTGGTTAAGCAACCCTAACTGCTTCCAGTCTACACAGTCTTGCTGATAGTTATCCTAATACATGCTAACACTTGCAAAAAACTATGTGTAAACATGATAGAGCAGTAAAAGACAGAGGGCTTGCTAATGCTAAACATACCAGGGGGGTTCAGAGTACTTTAGGGCAGTGAATGTCCACATGCATAATTCAGCTCTATTTCTATGTCCTGGACATCACATCATTTATTGTAGACAGGGTTTTTTTGGTTTTGGGGGGTTTTTGATTGGTTTCTTTTTTTTGTTATCTTTCTTATTTAAGATTACTGGAGAAGAGTCATATTTGAGCAATTAACAGATTCACACTGACAAAGTTTACAAACTATAATGTTATGACTAAAACAGCATTGTAAAGTATTACATACTGGACAAAGGACAGTTAAGAAATTTGGTGATCTCAAGCAAACTATTAAGCAGTCAACATCAACTATTGTAGCAGGTTTTCTGAGACGTTACAGCTTTAGGAGCTATTTAATCTCATTTATATTGTGTGTAAAATAAAAATCATCTGTGCAAATGGGGAGTGTGAAATGTTAGAGATTTACACCTACTTCATATTTATGCTGTACTCCTTTAAGTAATTATGGAGACGAACAAAACTGTTTAGACAATATTCTTATGGTTAGCATTTGTAGAGAGGAAGCCTTGAAGGCTCGTCTTTGCAACCACTGGAAAGTAATTCAAAGCATAAATTAAATACTGCCAATCTCATCTGAAACTGATGTAAGAGACAACTTTGCTATGATGAGACTAAGCCTAAAGGAGAAGTAAACTCACAGAGAATTTAAGGATCTCACCTGCTTTCTTCTTTTTGTTCCGGAAAAAGAAAATGAGGCTGTAGTAGTAACTAAGCCTGCAGCAGTCCCAGAGTTTTGTCTTTAGACCCTTGTATGTACAAAATTGTTAATAGCTCCATGTCAGGTCCTCTCCGCAAGGGTTACAAAGGAAACTGCAGAGTTTCACCCTTGGATGTGCTTTTGCAAGGATTTTATGCAGTAAGGGCTCAAGTGTGCTCCAACTCTCCCACAGCCACAGATTCCATGACCAATCAGGTACTTCTTGGGTACTTCTTAACTCTACTCCAAGGCCCAAATTTAAAAATAAATAAATAAATAAATAAAATTTTGGGCTTGCAATTCCAATTTATGTGCCTAACATGTTCCAGTTCAGTTCAAGTTTAGGAACCTAAATTTCTTTAATCTTAACCTGATCATCGGCCTCCACCTATAGTCATTCACCCACCAGTCACACAGATCAGAGAGAAATTCTTTTTACTTGCAAGCTGGTTTTCTATCTTTTAATTAGTATCCAGTTCAGGTCAGAGTGAACAGGGATAATCAATAAATTACTATTCTTCCTCCATACTTTGTCTGGGCTTCCCTGCCAGTGTCTGCTTCCTTTACTGTATTAGTGAAGAAAATGTGCTTCAACTTTGTGTAGATGTCAGAGAAGATGGCCCACATGTGCTGTAGCTAGCGTGTATGTAGCATGTTGTCAACAAAGCAACATCTGTCTGATGACTCAGAGTAAAAGTGGTTCTGTTTGTTCTGTGTCAAAAAGGGAGAAATGCTACTTTGATGTTCTAGCATGCATCAGAGTACCAGACATATGCACAACAGAGACAACGGCAAGCAGCACAATCTGGTTTCATTCCGTACATTTAAGGTGTTTTCCAAGGTTAAAGAAACAGTTTAATTCTCTAAGCAGTGAATGGCATTGTGACACCTCTAAATAAAATAATCCTCCTCCTTTCTTTAAAGCACCATCCACCTGTATACTTCATAGTCTAGTCCAGCTAAATGATGAGGGCAGGTTCTGCCCACTTACGCACAAGTAAGTAGATGATGAAATTTGTCCTTTCTAAACACATGATTTTCAAATTATCACAAATGAGTTTTTCAAAATATAAAGCAAAATAATTAGCACAATGCTATGGGCTACAAGAGAATTTTAATTTTGCTATGTGAAAGTTCTTCAGATGGTATTCACAGCTAACTAGTGAATTCTGTAGTCACACACCTTTAAGAAACAATTTTCTGCAGGTGGTTGCACATAGCATTCTTTGAAAATCAGGAGCCTTTCAGGTGTTTTACCTCCAGAGATTAATGTGCCAAGTGGTATTCATCACTCTACAAAGTGTAAGTCTGAGGGTCCAGCTCAAAGCATCCATGATACAGATGAGTTGCCAAGCTCCTGCCAATCATTCTGACCAGCAGTGGTGCCAGAGTGCCAGACAGCACAGGGACTCAAAGACAGAGGACAGAGAGTGAACACTTTTTGGCCAGTGCCTAAGTAGATTAGGGGGAAGAGCCTCCTGCTAGTTAAGGATGGAGCTTCCAGGGAGGAGACAGAACCAGCTAAGAGCAAAACTTGCCAAAGATGTTTTCTAACAGCCAGTTCAGAAATCATCTGTGATTTTAACAACCAGTTGTGCTGAAATGTGCTCCAGCAGTGTCCTGCAGCTAGTTATGTTATAATGGAAAGAGCCTGTAGCTAGTTTTTAATCCAACTGCCTAAGAGGAGAAATTAGAGGAGCTACAGCCGCTACACCCAATGCACCAGTTTGGACTCACTGCTCACAAAGGCATTCAGCTGAGAGCCACTTTCTTCAGAGGAAGCAGTAGATGAGGTCTCTTGCTACAGTGGGAGGTGCAGTCTCCGGCAACAGGCTAAATCTAACCCTCAGGATTGCAGAGTCAGCTAAATTAAAAAGTCATCTTCCTGCAATAGAGTGTTACTGCAGTCATAGTCTGCTCATCATCTCTATGAAGAGCTTTTACTGCTGTTTGTGCAATAACATCCCATCTTGAAATCGTGTTTGTTAAACTTCCACCATATTTCATTAGCTCCTGCCATTTTCCATCACAATCTCTTTGAATTGCAGAATGTTATTCAATTTAGTTACTATTTGGATTTCTTCCAGAGCTGTATGGCTCCGAGAACAGCACACAAAATAACAACATCGGCTTGCATTATTTTCGGCAGCTCCTTTTGTTGTTTTATGATGATGATAAATGTGTGGTGAAATAGCTGAGAATGTAATCAACAGTGCTGATTTTGTATTCACCTATGTTACACTATATTGTATCTTTTGCAGTTTTAGTAGTCCATGCCCTTTTATATTCCTGACACTGCAGTTGCTGCTATTATAAGGGCCAATTTTTCACCAAAATCAAAATTAAACTAGAAAACTTCTGCATAAGTCTGTAGTGGAACAGAGAACAAAATTCCACTTTTCTCAGAAATTTTCAACAATTCCTGAAAAACACCAAAAAACTAAGTGAAAAGCAAGATTAAAACATAATGTAGACTAACACTTTCCACTGTGCATGACTGATTTCTTAGCAGAAAGAACCTGAACCTTACAAAGTTTTCTTTGAATACCTATAATATTGTAGCTTATGCTGAGCAACTATAGGCACTCTAGCTTATTGTTTGAAGTTTAAAGGAAATCTTCATCACTTAAATCTTTCTTCTAGAGGTTTTCACGTGGTTCAGCAGTACAAAAGCATATCCATTAGCTTTGTAAAGTCATAGTACAAAGAACTGGCTAAACAGTTTACATGAAGGATTGGCTTGTGTCAAATGGTTTGACACTAGGTTGAAGTTTCTCTCTGTGTTTAAAGGCAGTTAATCAGGACCCATGTATCTGTTTGGGTCCCGATTCTCATGTAAGGAAATGTCTGATAAAACCTTATTCCAGTTCTGCAGTAGGTGTAAGACTGATTAATTAAGGGCAAGATTTCAGTTAAGCACATTGTTTTAATTTTAGTCTCAGCTTGTCTTCCTTTTCTTTGCCTGTAGCTTAGAAACTTGAATCTGTTACTGTGAAATTAAACAATTTAGAAACTGAAGTTATATTTAATTGGGAAATAAAAAAAAACACTGTATGGAGAGGGACACTTAAAAAAAAAAAACCCTGTCCCATAGTAGTTTTGACAGGACTGTGCCATTCAGTTCATTGTCTCGGGCCAGGTTCTGCACAATATTGTGCTGCACCAGCATGGGCTGCAAAGGCTGTATTTTATAGTGAGTTCTATAGACCAGCTGCAGAGAAAATTCAACAATAAAATTCAAATGATGTTTGTCATAAGCTTCTGCTTTTTCATCGCTACATTTGTGTACATGAAATGTAATATACTAGTGAGAATGTCCCCTGACATGGAGCTGATTTTTATGTCCTTTAAATTTACCACTAGCTTTACAGATGCCGCAATCTCTTTTATTCCAGTTCTAGCAATTATAACGTAATCTGTGCTAACACTGCAGATTACTAGGGCAATTTTGAAGATAAATGATCACATCTCCATTTCCATCTGCTGGCCCAATCAGGAAAACAGTGAGAATAAAACCTACCCCTTATACTGGTGCATTTTGGTGCTTTTCTGGCAGTCTACTTAGTCAACTGTATTGGGCCATGCAAAGAACAATTCCCATGAAGATATGAAGCTCCCAATTACCCACCATCTTATGTCTTCTTTTTACAGCATTATAAAGGTCCAAGCATTTATCTTTCTCCATCATCGGGCATGGTCCCAGACATGAGAGACACAGTTTTTTCTGCTTAATAGAAGGCTTTTCTAGCTCTAAATTTGGCACATTTCTGGTTCTACAGCTGCCTTAATTACAACCTCTGGTCAGAGTCCTTAGCCAAGCCACAACCACAGGCAGTCTGTCTTGTCTGAGCACTGCAATTGAGGTAGGACACTCTTGTTTCATCTGTTTTTGTTGGTCTAAAGTACACCCAGGTACCAGTTTGAAACAGACCAGGCTCGATAAAAGAAACAGGTTCAGAAACATGTTTAGATGTTAGTTGATTTTAGGGCACAAATTACACAGCCAAAACAAAACAATTTTCCCTGCAAAAAGCAACAGACTACTCCTTCCTTTCCTCCTCCTCTTCTCTTTCCAAAAAGCCTGTCTGATGAAGATTTTTCAAGAAAATGGATATTAAAATCTCCTGAATATAATGACACTAAGTTGTGCATGACTGTTCAGACATTTCTTTGGGCATGTCATCAGGTGCAAAGTTTCATACTGCTGAAATGTGTTTCTATTCAGTGACTAGAAAACAAAAGTATTTGGGGGATAAGCAACATAGAAGAACAATGCAACTGTACTTTCAAGGGAATTATTTGCAGCACATTTCTACTAGTAATTATTTTTTGTTCTGGTTTGCAGCGCTTCTGCTTCTGGCATCTCATCTCCTTCACAGCAGCCAGCAATTGAATTAGAATCATTGCTGAACAGCAAGAAAAATCTGTCATAGAAGTCATGTTGACAGACAAGTTTGTTCTGTTTTTATTTCTATTTTCCCTTTATTGTATTTACATCTGAAAGTCTGCACCTAGAAGTGAGCAGAAACAGACACAAATCATATTTGTCTAGTCTCTTCCTCCTTTGTCCTGCTTTTGTCTTTAACAGAGCTCGCATTCAGCTGCTCGCGCCAGGAGGAAATAGCCATCCACCAGTCTTTACTACCCACTGTGTCTGGCAGCACGTCAAAAACCTACCTTTTCTCCAGCATAACTGCAGCAGTGGTGCATGTCTCCCATTATCATCCTGAATGACTAACAGGAGTAAAAGATGATCAGATTCTTCCTTTATAAATGCTGCATGTCACTGGTTTTGTGGATGGGGCTGCATGGCATCACAGTGCCAACAACACCTGCTCTATGGACCTGTCATTTGGAGACCAACCTATCAAAGCTGCCTTTCACAGAAAACCATTGCAGATAACATGTTGTGGGTTTTTTTGGGTTTGTTTGCATTTTTTTTGTTGTTTATTTTTTCCCATTGGACAAGCCCAATGTTTACTAAATAACTCATTGTTTATACAATGCCTTCACAGATGCAAGCAGGCAGCATCCTCTGAAATACTAACTGCTTTTATTAAAGCTGGTAAAGCCTCACACACTCTCATGGCACTGCTATGAAAATATTGAAAATCCTGAAGGCAAGAGAAATGACAACGGAATTAGTGAAATAAATGCATCTCCTCTTCTTTCAGGCTACAAAATACAAAGACTAAGAAAGATTACCCCCAGACAGAAACACACTCCAGAATCTGATTGGCAGAAGAAAGCTGCAGACAGCAAGCGTGATGCAGCTCATGTCTCCCAGACACACAGTATTTACAGATAAAACAGCTCCCTCCAAAACTAAAGAACAAAAAAAATTCTGTTAAGAGCTGCTTCTGCAGAAATCAACACATCCTGCTTGCTCTATAAGCATGTGTATGGAGGAAACATTCAGCAGCCTTACTCACTGAAGCCAACATATATCTAATTCACCGATGTCTTTTAATCTGTGGCACTTCAGATAAAAGCACTGCTGCGGAACAAGCTACGAATCCCTTTGCAGCAAGCATGTGTCTGGCTCATGGTGCACCCCACAGGTTCTTCCAAGGAAAGCAAATCTTTGAGGGCTAGTGACTTGTTTTGACATACAGTGTAGTATAGATCATACAGTGACTCTGACTTCACAGTCCTATATGTATGAATAATGCAGGGCTACAGTGCCAGAGGCAGGAACGAGTTCTGTCATCACTGATGCCAGTAGATGAAGCCACCATGCCAGAACATCACATTTGTGTTGTGGCTACTCTTGGGAAGTTTCCTTCCCATTTCTGTCCCTCTTCCGCAGAGCAAAGACAGCTACCATATATTTATGTTAAGAAAGGAAGGAATACAATATGTCTCCTATCCTTACACACCCATGGAAAACACTTCTCATCTAGCAATGGTTTATTAAAGAAAATAAGAGAGATCCGAAAGCCAAGCCAAAATGCTCACAAATTTGTGAAGCCAGGTTAGATACAAGAAAGTTCTTTACTGTGAGAGCGGTGAGGCACTAGAACAGATTGCCCAAAGCAGTTGTAAATGCTCCATCCCTAGCAGTGTTCAAGGCTTGGGCAACATGGTCTAGTGCGAGGCATCCTCACCCGTGGCAGTGGGGTTGGAACTAGATGATTTTAAGGTCCTTTCCAACCAAAACCATTCTGCTTCTATAAGCCACATAGGCCGAGGCGGTTATAGTAAGTGAATTGTCCTCACATACCTATGGTGACCATTTTTTGGACAAGTTCATTCAGATTTGTTTTTTTCTGAGGCATCTCACAGCTTTTAGCTCTCTGAATTGTTTGCACAAGCTTTGCAGATGCAGGACCTGCACGGTACAAACTGAACACAAATACTTCCTCTTAAAGCAGAATTTAAAAGTTCTCCATCTCTGGGACAAGCTTCTCCATTTGCACATATTGATGATCACTTTACAGTCATATTTATATTTGTAGAGTCAGAAGTCAAAACAGGTGTAAAAGATGGCAGTCAAACACAATGTAAAGCTTTTCTTCTCGCACGAAAACACGTCAGTGAAAGACCAAATGCTGAAAACTTCAAAATTACATTTGATATTTAGCTCCTAGATGAAGCATGTGGTTTTAGCTCAGCAGAAAGAAAGATTCACTGGGGGGGAGTGATTTTTTTCTCCCCAGAGTGGGGGAAGAAAAACACAATTGACTGCATCTTCTTTGAGTAGATGCAGTTTATACATTATATCATGTATGTAAATCAGACCTATTACTGACACTGTTGATGATATCATGGACAGCTTTAGAAAATTTTGGGACTGCAGCACTAAGCTGTAAGTCTTGCCAACGGATCATACTGAAAAATGAGTGACATAAGCTTTGACTATGTGATCCAGCTTGATCATATTAACATCACCTCTTTTAGGATCACCTTTAAAGTCAGAGCTCTTCAATACTTGTAATTTTTCTATTTTACTGTCCCAAACTACATGCTTTAAAGTCATGCAGCATGTGCAGAATGTCCACTTAAACACATCTATGCACACACAGATCATCCCAATTTAAACAATAAAGGTGCACATATATTGTCATGCGTTCATAGATCTATTCATGTACATGCACAATTAATCTAGATGGCATAGAAGTGACTTTAGAGAAAAGGAACACATTAATGTGCAACTATTTTGAAACAACAAAAACAAAATAGTGCTGGTGCTCAATAAAACGGCTTGACATGAAAAGTGGTTGTAGAAAGTCATGAAGACAACTAACATCGTTTGATAGAAGTGAAATTATAATTAATTGTATTCATTGAAATCTCAACAAGAAGTAAATATAATTTTATTTCAACTAACATCCAGATCACATGAAACTAGAAAGGGTTTGTACATATGTATGGGAAGGAACATTGTGGTTTATGTCTTGGATATAATTACTTAAAATATTATTGCAATGGGCAGAAATTATCTATTACTATAGAAAACAATTCTCATTACCTTGTCAAAACGTTTCAACTGGATGTTTCTACCCTGTAACTTCACAAATGACTTTGTGCAAGAGCCATCATTCATCTCTAAATCCCATGACATCAGTATGCCACACAAACTTCCTCTAAAAATATTAAGGTGATCTGTCCTTTTGCCTTTTAAGTCACAAACATTTAAGAGCACTGCCAGATGAGTATAAAAGGGGCTTGCATTCACATGCCTTTTTTTTCCAGTTCTTTTAAACACATGTCAATGTCTTTAAAATGCAGAGAAACCACCACTAAGAAATAGCTGGCCCATGGGACTGGAAAGGTGATCTGAAGGTTTGCCCCACTGGGTCACTTGCTGTGTATCCGGCTTCCATCTCTGTTTGACAGTAAATTAAAGTTACTGCCATTTGACAGGTGTGCAGCAGCCTATGTAAAATGAGTTGGTGTGTTGAGCGCTGCTGTTGGTAGGCAGGTGTCCACGCCACACCAGCACGTTCACAGCCGGCACTTGCCTCTGCAGTCTCAGGAAGAACACAGACATCGAACACAGTCTACACTTTCACTCTTACTGGTGGTCCAACTGCTTCGCAGCTGAAGCACATGGGCACTACCCCAGACAAAAGCACAGGACTCCACTCCATGTGTGGTACTCCTAAATGAGCACTTCCACTTTCACTGCCAGCAGCTGGCTACATCCTACAAGTTAACAACTTAGCATCTGAATTAAAAAATATAGATATACATGTTATGCCATTATATAAATATTAAATCTGATAATATTAACAGAAAAATATGTATAAAAATCTAGATCACTGATTAATCCTGTGAGACATTCCTGCCTGGTTTCTTTCAGTATTGGAGTAGCAAACAGCTCCTTGCTGCAAGGAGTCCAGAGACAGCTTTTTACATGCTCCCTGTGGGAAGCTGGATGCCTTCAAAGGAGTCAGAAGGGAAAAAAGCAGGAGGCATTCTGGCTCTGTTTCTCTCTCTGCTGTGGCCAGCACTGCCAGGAAGAGTTGTTTGTAAGAAAAGTATTCCCAGAGTGATCAGATGAAGAATAGCAAAAAAATCCAACAACAACAAAAAAATCAAATTTAAAAGGGAAAACTGTTTACTTTCAAACTCCCAGAAATTCACACCTGATATCATAATATCATTGTAGAAATAAGTGATGCTTCCTCACTTGGAATTATTTGCTTTGACCACATTTATTTTTATTAGAATTATAGAAAGTACTTTACCTTAATGTAAGACCCAGGGGACATTAAATCACTACAAAATAAGAAATTGCTGCAAACTCAGTACTTTCATTATGAACAAAACTGTGACAGAAATCCGAGGAAGTAAATCTGGGTAATGAGACCACTTTCAGGTACAAAAAATCCCTCATGCTTCTGCTTCAGGAAAATCTAATCTGGGTGACTGGGAAAACAACAGTATTTCACTATGGGCAGGTTACATGAGTGATTGAGACAGATTATAGAAAGGAGATCAGAAAGCACTGGCATAGAAATTGCCTTCATTAAACAGTCAAGCAGTAGTGAAAATAAAAACAAAATCTGCCTTATGCAAACTGATAAATCTTTCTTGACTGAAATATGTTTTATTTCAAGATTGTTCCTACATTGGGGTTTTTTTCCCTTTTCTTTAGTTCAACTTGGTTAAAAATAATCAGTTGAAACAACTATCTCAAGAACCAAATTAAGCATTAGGCAAAGAGTCCAAGACAGCCCATAGCAGTCAGAATTTAAGGAGTTCCTCTCACCTTTGTCTGAAATATCTTTGCCTTGCTCAAAACAATTACGTGACTATTTGGAACATAAGCCTGTTTTGATAGAGAAATCATATGTTTGCATGCAGATTACAGAGGCTGTTTATCTCATCTGCCCTGTCATGTCGATTTCTCTGCTTTTTAAATGACGGTCTTGCTAGAATTTATGAAACTTTTTTTTTTTCCAACTTCAGGTTTCTTAAAAACCATTTTCTTCCCAAATTGTTATGCTTTCACTCTTTTGTGGTGTGTACGGTAGCTAAGCAAGATCAATTACTTTGTTAAGAGTTTCAATAAACTTACTCTCCAAAACAACATTTTTCTTAAACTCTAATCTTTACTGTTCCACTACTCTGGCAGTTGCCATTGAGCGCTACAAGAAGAAGAATTAGGTAATTGTATCTAATTGTGTTCTCCCTGACTGTTGTTTAAACAAGGGAAACCTTTCAGTTGTTGTGGAAAGTATTAACAGCAGACCTTTGTTGACCTTCTAGAGCCATTTGGGAAAACTTGACATTACACAGAAGCTTACTCAAACAAGCGGTAATTAAGTTGAGTGTGGAGTGACACCACTTACAAGAGAAAACTAAGTATGGCCATTTAATCCAAAAATTACTTAAGCACTCCCGGGAGCACAAAAGTTTACCTCTACTAAAATAATTATGTTTTGCCATTAGATGAAGAGATGGTACAAATGGAATATGCATGTTCTTTTCAACATCACTACCCTTAGCTGCTCTACCAAAACTTGAAGGGGCAATGGAAAGACCTTTCAAACTCATTTTTTGCATTCAATTAGGTAGAAGCATCTGCTTTGCCTTTAAATAATCTGCCAATCATTCACAAGGTAAAGAAATTCCAACTGCTGCTGCATGCCCAGAAGTCCAAAGGATTAACTGAAGTCTAGAGGCCTTGGCCTTCTGAGGTTCAGGACAACAGTGCTTTACTACTAGCTCTATTACTATTAGTCTTTTCTCTATTCCCACCTTCATCTGTTTCTCCTGCTATCTTACGCTTACCTTTCACAGCAAATATTTGTTTTTTGTTGTCTCTGGAGTAAAAAGGTACATGTAAAAATGCAGGATGTGTGTCAAAAATAAAAACAGTATCAAATTTACGATAGTCCTGTCTAAAATATTAAGCGTTTATTTTTACATGAAGGTTATTTATGAAATGCTTCACACATCCCTGCTTTTACAAAATTCATACTTTAATATTCTCAGAATTCAAACATATAAAATTGTTCCCAAAATATATACTGCAATCTGTGTATCCTTTCTAACTCTTTCCAAAATATTAAATGAGTTGTTTCTTGGAAAACAGGCATCAAAACTCAAACAGCCAAAATCATCCCCCTCAGTTACAGATTCAATGGTGTCAGCTTCTCAGATGGTTTCATTGCACCAGACAATCTCTCCATTCAGAGCTGCAGCAAGCAGCCATGCTACCCAACTGTCCTGGTCCTTTTTTATATATTTTGATGTTTTCTGCTTTGCTGGTCATGCCAGCTTTTATGCCCCTTTCACTGCCTTTCCATAGGTCACCTCCTATGAAATGTTTCATGCATGGAAAAGATTTAAGATCTATTTGTCTTCAATATATTTAAATTATTCCTGGAAAAGCTCACTCTTTCAACATTGTCGATAAAATTCTAGAACGCAGTCTTAAAATATTTTCTACTCCTTATCTCTACATATACATCCGTTATGTAAACACCTATGTAAGACCTCCAGAAACTAGAGTTAAATTAATTCCGACAAGTTAAGCACCTGACCAAAGGGAGAAAATAATCATATTCCTATAATTAAAGACTATTTTAATGCTCCTTTCAATTATATGTCTAGTATATGCCCCAAACATCACTGTCATCCAGTTACATTCACACCGTGAGTACAAAAATCCCTCTTCCTTGTTTACTTAGTGAAGTACTTTCACGTACTAAGCACAAAGCAATTAATAACGAAGACCCACTTACTGAGTACGTAACCAGTCAATAGCCAAAATTATTTCTTCTGGTTATACCCCTAAACACATCATGCTTGTAGGAATGTACATTAAAACTAGAGGGCCACTGAAAGTACCAAGGCAATTTGTGAAAAGTGTTTATTTTCATAGTACTGCCCCCCCCGAATGTTGCAACACCACTGCAAAATATCCTTTTGAAGGGTATTCATCCACATAATTTAAGTTCCTGAAATCATAGGGTGTCAATTAGGAAATTAGTTTTCCTGTTGCTCCTTCACAGTATCTGGAAAAGGCAAGACCTTCTGGATGACAATTCTGAGCAAGATCATCTTATTTCCTCCCTCCAAAAACTTATCTCCTTCAAATGTCTCTCAAGAAAGCCCCAAAGTCAAATCAGCCAACTTAATTACCAAACTCAGCTTTTTAAATTCCCCTTTGAGACTACTGGTTACAGAAGGCAATAAAAGACGGTAGCTTGATTTGGGGGGAAGTTTTCTTTTCATCCAAATTTGTTCCACTGTAAGAAGGTTTTTGCAAACACATTCAACCAAAACAGGTTGGAAGTAAAACAATTTTACATTATTTTTATTTTTTAAAAGATATAATGACATAGTATGAAATGCTTCCAAATTCTTGCAAACCAAACAGCAAAAGAATAGAACCTTCTCTCTCTAATACAAAAGAAAAATTGCATAGTAACCTAGCAAATCAATATAAAGCCCTTTTATGGTGGATCTATTTGTGGGTGATGCTTTAATGTTATCCTTTTTGATACACAGTAGGAGCAGAGGATTAAAGGTAACTTTTCTATTCCGCAGAATTATTCTGCTAGTGAAGCAGATGAAAGAATTTTTGTTGGAATGAAAATTTTTGAATTTAGTTGAAAAGCCATCCAGAACAGAGTTCCTAGAAATAATTTTGTTGTTGAAAAATGCTATTTCTCAGCACTTAAAAATTCACAAGTTTTCATTAAATTCAGACAAAAGGATATCTGAGAAAAATTATGAAGTGAGATGACACATAACACATGCCCCTTGCATAAACTATAGGCTGGTAAACAGGGTCACCTGAGATGCAGAACAGGACTTCACACAGACGGGAACTGAATCTAGCTTTTCTGCATTTCAGGAGTGTCCAACCCTGCAGCCTACAGAGCCAGCCTCTGTCACTCATCCAAACTATTTTGTCACATATTAGATTAATTTCTGTTCACGGGAGAAGAAGAATGGTTCAGTTGTAGAGCAACTGAATTCAGGTTCCTTCCTCCATTGAATATCACATTATTTAGGATACAAAACAGAAGTTATTTGGAAGGATTAGGCAGTAGCTTAGTGGGTAGACATTCTAACCTCAGATATAGAAGTTGGGAAGGACTTGTATGTAGTCATCCCACATCCAGCTGCTATTACCTGATATTCTGGAGGTGTAAGCCTGCCGTACATTATTCGCAAACAGATTTTTAAAGTACTCTATATCCATTTGGTGCAAAAACTTTCTGAAATCTCAAAATTATTTTTGATATCCACAAATCTGTTTCATTTGACATTTCATTTGAGGTTCCAGTTTTATCTACAGTGTCATGAAACCTCTGACTCTATAAAGATACTGAGCTACAGAATCAATTTACAAATATACTTTCTTTGTGCACTCAGAATCTCACAGAACTAACTGGATTTTTACTTTGACTTGGAGATGAGATGAAAGCTTTTAAGAGATCTAACCTTTATTAAGTTCAGATGAAATCTACAGTCAGTACTAAAATAAAATGTCATTGCCTAAAGGAAGCTGAATTCACTTCCTGGCAAACTCATTTTAAAGTCTTAAATTTGCTTTTACCCAAAACAATGCAAAAAGCATTTTATTCTCTTTCCTTTTCTATAATGAAAGATTATATTGCTTGGCACATCAGAGAAAAATACCATAAATTTATTCCATTTCTGCGTTATTCCTTTGATTTTTCTTTCCACCCTAAAAAAGAACCCAATTACTCTAGTCCTCATTTTATTCACAGCTTTAATAATTTAAAAGAGTATTTATAAAAAATAAAACAACCAAACAAATAATAAAACACAGATAAGGCTGACAAATGTGAACTTGAAGGAGAGAGAAAAAAATCCTCATTTATAAACCACAGATTGTTATGTATTTTGTTTGCTTTTTGTTTTATGGAAGGCCTGATATAGATGAAAATTTTATGTGCTGCTTTTGTGTAGAGAAAGACAATTAAAGCTTGCTATAAACATAGTCTGTCTTGATACTTCTGTCCGCAGTCAAATTAGGAAAACCATTTTGAAGCAGTAAGAGTGAGTTGTGGCATGGCTGCCCTTTTCTGTTGTGCTTCATACCAGAGATCTTGAGAAAACAGAGTAACTTTTGGTCTAATATCAATAGTAACCAAAAGGAAAGAGGCAACTTACACCAGGGAATGGGATTACAAAATAAATAAAAAAAAATAAATAAAAAATAAATAAAAACACACCACTGTGCTATGCATCTTCTTTTCACAATACCTAACTCACAGGTGCTACACGAAGGTGAAGATGTGTTGACAGAGGAGCATTAGCTTCAAGCCAAGAGGACAAAGACACACAGAGGTGTTGCTGTCCCCACCAGAGGTATTTTCACTATTTGCAGAAATTTCCTATGAGTTTTTTGAGAACATTTTCTCACCAAACAGCCCAATGAGGACACTGCAGACAGCAGGTTTCCTGGGACTGTCATCTGCCTTACAGCATAGGGAGGTCCCAAGCTGGGGTGCCTGAAGCATCCCTTTCCTGTTCAGATGGCCTACGTGATGTATTTACCTGCATGACACATTTACCAGTAACTGATCCTAAACCTCCAGAGGTGCCACCCAAGAAAATAATTTGCCATGTGTGCTGGTTTTGACAGGCATAGAGTTGATTTTCCTCATAGTAGCTGGTACGGGGCTATGTTTTGGATTTGTGCTGGAAACTGTGTTGATAAGACAGGGATGTTTTAATTATTGCTGAGCAGTACTTACTTGCTGGTGGGGTGGTGTGAGAAACACAAAGGCCTTGGCTCTGTGTAAGCTTGGGGTGCACAAGAAGTTGGAAGGGGGGACAGCTGGAACAGCTGACCCCAACTGACTGAAGGGATATTCCAAACCATATGACGTCATGCTCTCCTTATAAAACTGGGGCAGGAAGGACGTTCGGAGTTAGGGCATTTGTCTTCCCAAGTAACTGTTAAGTATGATGGAGTCCTGCTTCCCGAACACCTGCCTACCAACAGGAACTGGTGAGTGAATTCCTTGTCTTTCTTTACTTGTGTGTGCAACTTTTGCTGTATCTGTTAGACTGTCTTTATCTCAACATACAAGCTCTCACTTCTCTTCTGATTCTCTCTATCTCACCAGTTGTGTGGTACTTAGTTGTCAGCTGGGGTTAAACCACAATACCATAGAAAACTTGGGAATTTAGGCAGTTGATTTTAGAGCTGTGAAGACAAGCAACACAGATCAAAAATGACTTACTGGTAGCAACAAACCATATGCTCTCCATGAAAATTAATTGACTGATACCAAAAGTTTTGTGGTCACTAAAAGCCAAATAGTCTAATCTGCAGCGCTTGTTATATTGTAATATCAGTATTTTCTTCTCCAACATCTCAAATTATTTATTTATGCCCATATTACTTGGAAAAAAAAAGAAAAATACCCCACAAAAATCACCCCCCCAAACTCAATACCACGATAAAAAGTAGTTTGTTAGCAACAAGCTCAGTGCCCAAATATTTCTGTCATTTGTATTAAGACACATGCTTTTACATTTATTACCACTTCTGTGGTGTACTGAAGAGGAAGAGTAGAGTAGATTTATCTTTCTATATATGACACATTGGACTTGGACAGTAACCAGCTTCCTACTTAGTCACTGAACAGATTTCTAATTTCTGTATTTCTAATGAATTTAATTGTGGCCAAAAAATTAATTGCATGAATTCATTTATTAAAACTATTTTTTTGTTGTTATGTTGTAAAGGGCAATTTCATGGCATGAAATCTGGCACTGTTAAAATTAGGTGACGTGTAATAAAAAGCATTGTACAATCCTATCACCCAAAGTTAGATTAAATATGCTCTTAAAAACTCCTTACTTTGTATGAAATATTGTGACCTTCCATTTAACAGTGGTGCCATAACAGTTGTTCTGTGTTGTGTAAGACGTATTACTACATGTCTCCATGTAACTCAGCTCACACCAATCTAAATATTTGATACAATATTTTACAGTTTGGGATTTAACATTAGTTTTGAATTCCCTAAACTAATCACTGAATCTTTAAAGCTCACAAAATAAAACAGTTATCCAAGTGGAAAACATCTTAAAAGCTCTCCAAAGATGGGAATAAAGCTTTACGAAATTCAACCATTCTGACACGATGAATGTACTTACCATAACACCTATGGGCTTACACTATTACTGCTCTCTTGAATAATTCCCTAAGTGGAAATATATAATTTAGCACACCAAGGTCTCTCAAAACATACTGTCTTACAAGTTTGTTAGTGTCTATAAGCTCTAGCTAAGTTCTTAGGGGGAAGCACCTCTGTCTGGCTTGAACAAAACAGTGTAATTGAATTCAGTAGGTTTATTAAGTTGTTTATATAAATATACTCTATTATTGTATACTATGTGATACACTAAATATACTATATTATATGCAATACAGACTAGTATCTGGAAAATTTTGTTACTGATTTCCACACAGCAGTGCCCTCCACAAACTGAGCAAAAAGGCATGGTGGAGAGAACAGACCAATTTCCAAATAAGTTTCAGTTGAGTCTATAAAGTTCATATATTGTCTCCCTTAGAATATCAGAAAAGTTTGTCCAAAGAAAGTTTTAATTAAGGACGTGTCAAAGAAAAATATATTCAGGTAGAGAATTTTCTTACATAAAATTTCATTCACATACATGTTGTTTAGCTATATAGGAGCTAACCTGCATCCAGAAAAAATACAAGTCATCAAATGGCCTAGATTATACTGGATACTGAGTCAAAATGCAAGTTAATTCTTTACTGTGAATAATCTGCCCAGTTACAGTCAAAAGAATTCACAGCTGCTTTATGCAAGCAGAAATCTTCTATGTGATTATCAAGAATCCACGTTCACTGACAGCGTGAAGTTTTCCTAGTAACTTCAGTCAGCTTTGACCTATGTTCTAAACAAGAACTGTTATGATGGAATATATTTTTCAAAGTTGCATGACACCTGTCTGTGATATCACCTCTAATGTTTCAACTTCTACCTGGGAAAAGGTAAAAAAATAAAAAAAAAAAGAGTATCTGGGGAAAAAAAAGAACAAAAAAACCCCACAAAACCACACAAAACCACACACACACAAAAAAAAAAAGCCCCACAAAACAAAAAAACACATCCACACATAAAAAACACACCCACGCCCCTAAGGGGTACATAAGGAAGGATCTGATTTCATATATATATATATACTTGCTTTAACACACTGCTCCTGACTGTACCACTTTTCAACAAAAGAAGATATTTTCAGACTCTGTTTGTAAAACATGAAGATACAAGTAGTTTCCTACACAGTAAAAATCTGTCAGTGGTCCCCTGCAGAACGCACTCCTTCCAACTCCCAGTTAGTCTTGCACGGCAATGAGCAGCAAAACTTCTTTTTGTTTTAACAGGTAAAGTGAAATGATTATTCTTGTATTTTGCACATTTATGCAGGCATTTTACCTTTGTGTCTCTAACTTCCCTAAAAATGGAAGTAGTGAAGATATACTATTTGCTATTTTAGTCCTGCCACATTGCAGTATTGTTGTAGCATTATATTGTTTTAACGATGCATGTGTAGAAATGGAAATTGAAGCCCACTCTAAAAACTGTGGCAGAAGGAAAATACTTAGCGTAAGTCATAAAGCAACGTTCATCATGGTTAAAATAAATTTCCAGTTGCCACATGTCTTTGTTATTTCAACAGACTGTGGCCCAACTAAAGAACAAGCAACAAGACCCAGAGTACGAAGGAGTTTTAAGCACAAGTATTTCTTTTGCTTCCCTTGCAATGTGAAGGTATCTTAATTTGAAAGAAAATAACGTCCCAAGTGCCTCTCAACCTTTAAAGAAAAAATTCATTCTGTAAAGCTTGTTAAACATAATCTACACCACACCACACTGCACGTGAGGCTTTCCAGCCTAATCTGACAGGTGTTAAAAGAAAAAATAGGCATACCTCCTGCTAAAACAGAGGGGTAGCTGCTCCTGTCCTTTGTGCTACACAATTCAGAGCCTGCAGTCACCTGCATCTCACAGGAGCTGTTGCTAATTATTCATTATTAATAACTACCTTTAGGGAACCTAGGATCAAAGACTGGACCAAATACTGTTCCCATATATGACAGACTGCAGATCCCACTCCAGCCCTTCAGACTTCAAAGTGGCTGTGGGAAGAGGAAGGTTAACTGGGCCAGCAGCACAAGGGCTACAGAGTCACAAGGGTTTGGTATATTGCCTCGGTCTGCCTTCCCCTTTCTGGGGAGTTAGGAGTGCTGTGGGTGATGAGGGATCCTGATCTGAACTAATTGCAGCATGCAGTTGCATTTTAGCTGCTTTTAGGTGAGATGGAGGTGCTTTTTGCTTTACTGTCAGATGTAGGAACCAGTTGTGGACCCTTTTTCTCCTTTCCTTGCCTTCCTTCTAGAAGCACCTCCAAACACCATCCACCGCGTGTAATGGTAGGACTGTCCAAGTACCACTTCTTGTTACCAGTGCTGTTGTATTGCACTTGATTCACTTGAATGCACTTGACACTTGAATTAGTGTCAAAAACAGCTGAGGATGCTGAGGAAGGAGTGTCTATATCAGAGACATAGTCCCCCAATGCTTCCCTTCACACACAAAGCAGCACTTGGGCTCTCAGAAGCGATTCTGGGACCAGTCAAGGTCTAGGGAGAGGGACCTCCCTCATGCAGGATAAACTGTGGAAGTACACTTGTCTTGAAGAACAAGTTCGATTCTCGGAGATGTTAAGTCAACACATATGCAGCCTAGTTAAACCACAGTCCTAAATCTTGTCTTTCTTCACCATCTGTGACAAGGTTTTTCTCTTTGAAACTATTAAGAGAAGTTGACCTTTTGCACCTTACACACATTTCCTCTGTTGAGTTTTTAGACTCGTCATACTACCATGTCACTGCTTTCCTGAGGAGGACCATGGTATTATAAATAGCAAAGCTCAAAAGAAGATCCTTCTGATCTATTTGACAATTTGTCTTTCTTGATTATATGAGAAGACAGTAACTTGTAAATTTTCTCCTTCTCAAAACTTAGAGTTGAAGGCACTGAGCTGTATTGTTCAATGATTTCTAAAAGAGCTCTGATATAAAGACTGGAATAACTGCAAAGTTAGGAAACATCTGGTACTAATCTAATACCTACTCCAGTCTAAAAGGACTGATTAAACACTGCAGTAACAGGTGGTGCAAACACTAGTAAGTCAATTTTAATAAGAGAGGTCAACACCTTAAGCTCCTCTCTTTTTTTTTTTACATAAGTACTAATAAATTCCTCTCAACAGGTGTTTCTAGGAGACATAATTACATTGCTCAGAAGCCAAGGTCTAGTAGTTCTATGTTAAAGATCTCTTCAAAGAAAAGGAAAAAAAATTCCAATGTTTGAAATGTCACCCCTGACTTCCTCCACTATTCTCTTTTCATGACTGTTTATGGGTATCAGACTGGAAGAAGTATCACACACAGATTGCGGTTCTTCTCCAGGAAGAAAAGTCTTTTCTGGATTTACTACAGATTCTTGTCCTCATGTTCTACACCTAGGTCTTAACTAGAACAAAAATTCAATTCCTTCTTGCATTTGATACGTTCCTATCCTTATTCCTACAAGAAGGCCCCATTTAATTGCTGGTGGTTCTCAAGAGTGCATCAGTCTCCACTCTGCCTGATTACTGACTACTCAGGAAGGGGAAATACATAAAGCCTAGGACAAGGGAAAGAAAAAACATAAGGAGGGCAGGCCCCACTGCAGTCCGTTAGTGCTCTCTCTCCACAGTACTTTCCTTTCAAGGTGTTTAAGTACTTGATATGTTGCATGTTTTATTTTTAACAATGCCAAACAAATTGTAACAATTTGACGCTGGGACAAACTTTTCTTAGCACCTGAACTGAAAATGATGCTTCAGAGTTCAATATTCTGTTTTGAGCACAACTCAAGTGAAAAAAGATAAAGATGCTTTAAAGAGAGGAAGATATTCAGGCCAAAAGGTATTTTGCTTGCCTAAATGTTTCCCATGTCTTTTACAGTCTACAGGGGCTTTTCTTTGCCGGCTACGTGGGCTATTTTTACAGAAATCTGAAGGAGCTATTTATTGTGGAAATAACATAGCAAAAAATATCAAGGGAGTGTTCAATATAACAGTCCAAAAAAGGAAACAGTAGTGTTGGAATCAATAAAGAAAAACTTTGTTCTTCACCACACCATGTAGGGTTTGGAAGGTCCAGTACAGAAGCAAATAAACTAACAGTTATTATTCTGCAGGGACAGGAGTCTGAATAATTCTTTATTCCACTTGTTTGGCAACACTGAGCTGCTTACAGCTGAGGGGTGGTTCTGCAAGCTGAGGAAACTATAACAAAGCAGGGTGAATTTACAGCAAATCATGACAATGCACAGAAAAATTGGGCTCCCTGGAGGTCCATTGAAAGAGGCAAGGTATTCTGATACAGTCAGAGCCCTGGAGAGACAGGGAGCCATGAGCTATATGGCAACAGCGATGCCCTGGGAACAGGTAGCCTGTCACAGGGATAGCGTAAGATCACCTTCCGCTTATTGCTGTGACACACTTCAAGCCAAAGTATGGAAGGCAACTTTTTCTCAGCATTACAATCCACCAACAGAAGGAAAAATAGGTTTGCTCTCCTGCTTCCCATGAAGGCTGCGTTTGCAGTGTCAAGCGGCATGGTGCACACTCTGTACATGTTGGCATGTGGTCTCTAGCCACCTTTGTCTGCATTTTGTTGAGTCCTCTCTGTCAAGGCCTCTGAAAATCTTACTGCATAAATACCCAGTGAATTCCTGCAGCCTAGACTGCTACCCACAGTTCCAGCCACACACGATCCCTTCTTCTCCAAACCATGAGAACTGTTATTAATCAAAGCCTACACCAAGGCACCTTCCATTTGATGCCTTAAAATCAGTAGCTTCACTCTGAGTTCAGGACCAAGTTGGATTGCTTGGGTGAAACCATGTGTGTTTCAAAGTCTAAAAAGTGATGTTCCAGTCCTAAATGATCTCTCTTGAACTCAGAAACACCAACAGCAGCTCTGTAGAAATTTCTTTGGATTCAGTCCTACATTCTTTTAGCACAGCTGGGTATCTGCTTTCTGACCAGGAAGTCTTTTTAGTTCTAAGAGCATTTAATGACTACTTGCTGTAGAACTACACAGTTCTTTGTTTATTTATTAATTATGAATAATTAGAGAGGAAACTCCCGGGAGAAAGAGCTTTTTATTTTCCCCCCAAGGTGGATATTTTAAGAACATTCTTTTTTAAAAGACCCACTAAGAAATCTTCATTCAATCCATTCTCACTCAAGCTTGAGGGTGTTTGTAGGCATGCTTAGAAGAAAACACAAAAGACATTTGAATTCAAGAAGGAATATATGTATATTTCCACCTAGGAATCAGTTATCTAACCAAGTAGTAACATAAAAATATAGGGTTTAATAACAGTCTGATTGGCATTTCTTTTTCCTAATTCCTATATATCACTTGTGGCCTCAGGGAAACATGCAGCTTTTGCTCCATTTTAATTATATGGATTTAAGAAAGCTATTATTAAAACAGAACCTTTGCATTTTTTTCAGCTATATTAATATAATGGTGTTAGTATTTATTTAGCTTACTCCTTTGAGTTTGTTATGAATGATTTGCCTCCTCATCTACACTTCCTTATGAAACAGGAAAGAAAATAAAACCAAACAAAAAAAGCCCCACACAATTCTGTATAGAACTTGGACTTTACAACAAAGGGGTTTTTCCTACCTTATGGCCAGAAGGAAGTAGAGAGGAGACAAAAGATTAGTGTAGATAAATAAAAAACTCACTTCATTACCAGGAAAAGAAATTCTTTCAGCAGCAAGACATTAAATTAGTAGCAAAAGCATTTACAAAAAAAACCAAGCTTTTTTCTTTGGAAAATGTGGTCAGTAGGCCATATGAGTTGTCAGCATGACTAATGGGATGGCACAATAACCAACGTAATAGCAAAAGGAAAGGGCATCCCTCTTCCACTTTAAAAAACTGATGAACTAAGAGATAAGTATTTTGTTCACAGGATTACTAAATGATTCTTCTAATTAAGACTTCCATAAATATTTTGTTGAGCCAAAATAAAAATTACTTTTATTGTGCAAACCAAATGCGTTTGAATCAAAACATTGTGCCCCACAGTAAATTTTAGAAATTTTGCAGAGAATGTTGTATCAACTCTAAAACAATTCCATGCCCCAAATCAGAAAGACATCCCACTAGCTTTGTACCTTTGCTGTATAATGGGTCCATTTTGACTGATATTTCCACCTTGCTAATTATACAGAACCAGCTTCCTGACAGAACTGGTCTAAGTGGGGTTGACAAAGATGCAGTTACGAGGAATTTATTTTAGGAGAAGATTAAGCTACACAATTTCATACCACAATGTGCTGCATGTGCCAGAAATTTTTACAGCTCTAAGAAGGTATTTAGACAAAAAATATGGAATCAAAATTAATAAAGTACCATTAAGACAAAGACAAAACTTCTAGCTCATCAGATATCTGAAGGCTATGGGGAAAAAAACATAATAATATATACATAATATTCCATGATCTTCCACTTTAGAGGAAGCTTTTAGGTAGCTGCATGTTTGTTTTCAACAAGATGAGGGTTTGACTATAAATAAAATAGGACCTGAAGCATTTACCCATTTATATCAATGATTTTTCATTATTTAATATTTAAATTCAATCCAAAATGTAATTGCATGCTTCACTCTATTGCTCAGCAACTCTTAAAGCCAAGTGCCTTTCATGAGATAGTGAAGGTGTAACAGAAGCCAAATACATTTTTTTAAAGGTCTATATGCAAGCCAAGATACAGGGTGGACTCTAACTAACATCAGAGCCTACCTGGTGAAGGTCAAAAGAGCTGCAAAACTCCTCAGGAAGGAATTAAAGTAATTTTATTTTACTTGTTTGATTACTTAGGTGTTTAAACTGAAATAGTTGTCTAGGCTGTCTTTACAGTAAATAGAGGGAGCAAGGCAACCTCAGAGGGAACTTGCAAAAAAATCTAGAAGGTCAGCTGCTGGAAGTACCTGTCCAATGATTACACAGGTGCTTAAATGATGGTTTGCTTAAAGTTATAACTTCTGGACAACACGAACTTGGTTAATAGATCTTGCTCATTAGGTCTCCTTTCACAACTAGTGCTTTCTGATCTGCTTAAGGGAGGGTTGCCTGCAGGTACTGCTGCAGGATCTGACCCAACTCTTAACGACATCATGGGAGTTTTTAGGAAGCGCTGGGTGAGACTCAGACTGAGGTAAATCCATGCCTGAGTGCCTGCTGCTCCCCAATGTAAAAAGAAAATCTTAGCCATTATTCCTTATGGGAGTGATACACAGTCTTTTACAAACTGAAAAGCCAATGCACATTTCTAATGCAGTCTCAAAAACAGATCATTATGTATATCATTTTGTATAAACATAGTCATCAAGGGAATTTGGAATAGATTTATACCAACATTTTAATAAGTTTCATAAGAAAGAGGTTCATCAAATAAAAATAATGAATGATGGAATTAAAGAACCACTGAAAATTGCTAATGTGTTTAATCATCTCAACATCTATATTTATATATGACAAATTTGGATGATATAGTGGGTGTAATTCCATTTCAAGTCTCTGAGCAGGGATTGCATTTCAAGTTACTCAACAAAAGCAAAGCCAGTGCTTGCCTTGTCTGCAGGCAGATAGAAAGTAGGATTCTGTGATCATTTGTGTGAGGGCACTCAAAAGCCTCTCTGACATCCAGATATTCAGTTAATCAATAAGGAAGCGTAATGGGTGAGCAAAAATAAAAATGAGACCAGGGCTACATAGAAAATAAAGGGAATGCACAAAAATGCTGTAAGATGTAATAAAACCTGACATTTTCCTATGACCTAGAACCACACTTAAGTGTCCTGTGCATTAAGCTAGTCAGTTAGCTGTGCTCACAGGTGCCAAATCCAACAGCACATACACAAAGGACCCAGGGAAATGTAATTAACTCAATCTGTGCTGCAATCCTGAAAACCTCTGCTCAGTGGCCTCACAGCACTAAGGGTTTCTAAGGAGAAAAACAAATCATCATTTCTGATCTTTTATGTTGACCGCATGATTAGCATTCTTTTTGCTTTTGCTTTAACTCGCAGTAGCTCATCTCTCCATTGTAAGCAGGACTACTCTACCTTGAAAAGAAACAAAGATGCTAGGGAAAGAATGTGGAAGTTGCAGTTGCCTAGAGTACCACCTTGCATATCGGCACTAGCCCCATCTCTGGGTCCCCAGATCTGTGTGAGGACTTAACTCACACCATCTACCTCCAAATCACTTTCCCAATTACAATTGCATTTTTTTCAGACAAACACACCTGCAGACACAGCAGTCCAGATAGACTGCTAAAACTCTGATTTGGCAATCATGAACAAAAACTTCCAACAGGAAAAGATGTCCGGAAGTAATAAAATGACATTTCTAAGGAAACATGTCTGTTCTGGGAGATTCTGCACTAAGGCCTCCATCACCTTTTCGGGTGATGGTCCTCTTCTGCCCTGTCACACCATCAGGCTAACATCACTCCCACTATAAGCAGATCAGAGCAGCTGGTTCTAGAACCTCCAACAAAACTTTTGCCTGATATGCCTAAAAAAGCTAGATGGGGTGAGCAAAGGTAAGAAAATCTGCAAATAGAAATCTTAAGCAGAGAACCTGGACATGTCAAAAGCAACAAGGCTGTATGATGGTCCTATTTATAACTGACCATATGGCAATTGATTTCCTGTTGCTCACACAGAGCATCTCTGTGACTCCAGCCGTTGTACTTCTTCCCACCTCGCTCTTCTGCCAGGTTTATTTATACTTTTCCCCAGCTCTGAAGGCAAATCAAGTTAATTGGCTATTACATGAGATTAAGCAAAATAACTAAAAGAATAAAGAAAGGGAGAATATAATGCTCTGATTGCTCTCCATGGGAGCTGTGAAACAACATGATAGTTATTCCTTCACAGAGCAAGGAAGGCCCTATATTTTCTGCTGTATGCAGGACTGAACAGCAATGCAGGTTTATACCTATGTTATTATTCAAATTCTCATTCTTACCCAAAGTTTCACATAACTTTCCGTTAAAACTGATATCTCCATTTGAGACACACTTAGCACCCCCAAAACTAAAAAATCATCTTAAATGCCTGACAATTTTGCAACTGCATGATGAAAGAAATAACAAATTAAATTATTTTTTTTATTGAGCACTGTACAATATTAGCCCATTTGGAATAGAGATAAGGAACTAAAGAGCCAAAAAGGCCTTTCCAGTCAATGATCTAAGATGAAGAGATGCCTGGGGGAAAGAGACAAATTTGGAGTGTAGGAAATGAAAAACAATTAGAAGAATTAAAATAATTGTATTTTCCATGAGGGGAAAATAGAGATATGGGATAAATTACTAAGATGGGTTTCTAGAACAAACAGTGAAGCATTCAAAATGGTAATAATGGCGTTTCCAGTAGAGCTATGAGAAAACCTGCTTAGTGAGCATAAGCCCAACTTTAAAAAGAAAAAAAATTATAATCACAAATTTGGTGAACCTAGGGAGAGGTTAATTAAGGCTAGCAGAAACAAAGAGGGTAAGGGCAAGGCCTACTGCAGCAGTTCCCTCCACCCTCTCAAATATCCAGCAACTGGAAACAAAAGAATGACTGCAGCAAGAGAGGTGATGAGTGCAGAGGAGGGGAGAAAGCAACATTATCATGTTCCCACGTTCTATACTTAAGCCATCTCCTAGCAAGGCTAAGCAATACAATCTGCACAGGGCATTTGTGGATGCAAACACTTTTGAGCCACAATGACTTTCAAAAAATGGTGGTGATTTGCTAATTAGTAAGAAGATAAACATTTGACAGGTGAAATGTATTTTTATATTGTTAATTGAGTTGCACAAAACAGATTGGCCAAAGTAGTATATTTTCTCTTTCTGTCTAGGGCTGGAGTTCAAGCCTTTCCTTTCTGGCTTCCCTAAACACTAAAAAGAGGCTGAGAATCAAAGAACTGCATCCTACAGTGTAGGGTCCCAGTGCTTAAACTGTTTTTCCTTCAAAACTTCAATCCATTTACCTGCAGATCAAACATATGTGCTACTTGCATCTTCTCATCATATGCAATAAAAACCCTTAGAGAAACCTGGGAGGGGGAAAAAAATCCAGAGAATGATCCAGTGCTGTCCAATGTAGGTTGCCCTCTTCAGAAATACTCGGTCTTACCAACCTCTTCCAAGTGGGATGCTGTACTATTACACAGATAACAGACCTCATTAAGGTATCAATTTCTCAATTCCTCTTTCTTTAGGGATACAAGTTAGAATACTCTGAGATATTATGTACAGCAGTACTTGCAGAAATAGCCAAGAATCTGTGTTGAAGACAAAATAACCCAAACCTCCGCAAGTTTTGTAATACTAAACCATTTTAGCCGTTGTGTCCGAATATCAAAACACATTAAAAATCACACCTGTAGACAATACCTGTTAGTGGTAGAAGCCCAGACTCACCACTGCACATGTTT
>JANHGB010003594.1:0-26975 GCA_026283785.1 Coracopsis vasa | reverse complement strand
CTGAGGCGCTGGCACAGGGTGCCCAGAGAAGCTGTGGCTGCCCCATCCCTGGCAGTGTTCAAGGCCAGGTTGGATGACATGGTCTAGGGTGAGGTGTCCCTGCCCATGAGAGGGGGTTGGAGCTGGATGGGCTTTAAGGTCCCTTCCAACCCAAACCATTCTGTGATTCTATGTAGATGCATCTTGGATCTCCATGTCATCTCCAAGACATGGTCTATGGAGGTGTAAATACCATGGCAGCAAGCAAGAGCTCTGCAGTGACGCAGAGCCTATGGCATGCAAACAGGTCACTGCAACTCATAGCACGAAAACAAGACAGTTTGAGTTTGCTCATGTGGAATGGGGCTCCTTGGATCAACACAGTAAAATACTGATTTTCCTCCTCAAAATAGTTTCCCACGCAGAAATTCAAGTCTCTCTTTCAAGCTGTCATTTCTGTGGGGAGAATCTGTTTGCATCTCAATCCATTTCTGCTTTCAAGCTGAATTAGTTCCCCGTTGGAGCCTGTGTTGTTCGTAGGCAACCAAACACATTCACCAGCAATTTTAGCTCTCCGCAGTTTCGCCTTGTCAGCAGAAGAGGGATTTGGGAATCCTGTTTTCCCCTCCCTGCCTCCAAGCCTTTGTCTGCTGGGAGATTTCCCCTCTCTAAGCCTCAGTTTCCCTGTAAAGTCGAGATAATGACACACATTTACTCTGCAAATTGCTTTGATCTCGACTGTTGAAGGGTGTTCTGCAAGACTTAATTACATGTGTCACCACCAGCCTTTGCTGCACACATTAAAGTGGCTTAAGCCGCCTCGCAATGCAGAGGAGATCTGTGCAGAGAGAATTAAATGTGCAATAATGCTCATCTGAGAGCAGAGTTCTGCAGTTCTGGAGAGGGCTGAGGAAGTTTTGCCACTGATAAGTAGCTTTGAGAAACTCCCCAGCATTTTTGCATACGTTTGTGATGGGTTTGGCTTCAATATTAAAACACATTCACGCAGCACCGCACTTGGAGTTGGTGCTGAGTCTAGAAGCAAGAGTTTCTTTCAGCAAGACACAAGCAGATCTCATTTTGCTGCAAATAAACTCAGCTTTTGAAAGCTAAACCCCACTGGAAATTGTTATTTCCTCGAGATCTTTGAAGCACCAGCACGCTCAGATGGCTCAAGCAACGCACGGTGACACCCAATAATCAGAGCTGGTGAAAACATGGAATTCCAACCACAGGGAAATGATGACACCCTGGAATTTGCAGGTTTAGTCCAACTGATAGAGAAGATATCATTGCAAAACTGCCTGCGGATGCAGGGAGCCTGTTCTGGAACAGCATCTCCAGAAAAACCTGGATGATGTTCCAAAGCACTTTTGATGGGGCTTTAATATTTTGTTGGCATGCGATGCAATAGTGGTCAAGACATTAGAAGTGCTGCAAAAGCATGAAATACTCATTAATTACCCCAAAACTTGTGTGATTAAGGGTAAAAACCTGCAACAAGCCAAGCTGGAGGATGCATTTTCCCAGCAGCACGACCTTGATGAGATGAATATTGCAAAGACATCCAATATCATTTGCATCCTTCTGCCCACGACTTTCCTCCTCACCAGCCATCTGCTACCCTTGAAGGGCTTGTGCTCTACAGGGAGAGGTTTAGTTTCCAAGGCTGGAAACAGCAAGAGGAGCTGGAATGAGAGCAGGAAAAAGTCCAGAAAGAATCTGGAGGTCAAGGACGGAGCCAACACAACATGCTCCAAACATCCTTTTCCTAAGGGCTTGCTGCAGCCTTTGCACCCACAATAGCAAAGACAAAGGGAAAAAGAGGGAAAAGGCCCAAAATGCAATAAAAAAGGGGTGTGCATGGGGGGGGAAATGAGGAAGGGAAGAGAAAAGCAAAATGCTTCCCAGGGAAAAGCATCACATTCCCAGTTCCCACCAGCATGGCAGTGGGTTGGAAAGTGGTGATGGCAAAGGCTGGGCCGGAGCCACTGGTACAATTACGTTAGGGAGAGGAGCGTGGCTTGAGAAACTCGTTGCCACCTTTTGTAGATCTTTAATGAACCTTTAAACATGCCAGAAAAAGGGAAATAAAACAAAGAGGAAGGGAAGTGAAAAGCTCTCATTAAGGCTTTTGGCAGATCTGATTAGTGGGTTTCGAGCCCTAAACAACCATTTAATTGGTAAATCCTCCGGCAGCCAAGGCAAAGAAAGGGCCAGGCACAAAAGCCGACTGTTTTCCTTGTTGGAGAGCTGCTCCCTTCCTCCCCGAGGAGAGGGCAGGGCTGGGTGAAGGCATTGCCATGAAAAAATCCAATATCCAGCAGAAACTTCCCTTTTCTCCCTTTAATCCTGCTCTCGCCGTAATGGTTGCATCCAGCTTCCCAGTTCTCCCTCTCACCCCGAGGTGCTGGGTGATGCTGAGATGTTTCATATTGCAATAACAGGAAGGGTATTGAGCCATGAGCAACGACCTCACCTAAAAGGAGTGTTTTTAGTGCTTGGGGGTGATTTGCGTTGATGCTGAAGGCTGTGGCTCCATCCTTGGCCACTGCTCATTTCAGGTCTTGTTTCCAGCTCTGAGAAACATCACAATGAAGTGAAATAATCAAAACCCCATCCAGAAATACCCAACCCGCAGCCGTGCAGGCTGGAAGTGCAGAGATCCCAAATCCATCCCTTTGCCCATCTCCATTAGGAGCTCGCCAGTGCTTTCCTTCTCCTCTTCAGCTTTGGAAGTGGGGAGAAAGCAAACTTTTATAAGGCTGCTGAGCACATCCCTCGTGCTGTGATTCATCTGGCAGCCCGATTTAGCTGCTCTCCCCCACACACACCGTGTACCCCAGCACGCTGTGAGCTCGCCCCGTTTCCCTGTGACTCAGGATCACTCCGTGTTTCAGCGCTCCCTTTGCAACTCAACTCTCTGCAGCCCCGTGCTGGCAGCCAAAGCTGTTTAAGGTGGCTTTGAGCAGTGGAATAAAAGCTGGGTCATGATGTTTATCCCTGGAAAAGTGGGGTTTGCTCCCTGTCCCCTCTGCCTCCTTCCCAAATCACTGCAAGGCTGCAACAACGGTGATGAATGCTTTGATTCTTTGTTATTTCAGCTTCAACTCCATCCTTCAAAGCCCTATTCCCAGCTCAGGCTGTTCATCCCTGCAAGAGGAGGAAACATGGAGAGGGGCTTTGGGCGAGGGGCTTTGGGCAAGGGCCTGTAGGGACAGGACAAGGGGAATGGCTTTAACCTGCCAGAGGGGAGACTGAGATGAGCTCTTACGCAGCTCTTGCCTTAAAGTTGGATGAGCTTTAAGGTCCCATCCAACACAAACCAGTCTGGGATTCCATGACTGGATAAATTCAAACCATCTTCAGCTTGGAAACCGCTGCCACCAGCACCACTGAACCCAGGTACCCACAGGTTTGTGGTACTGCAACCGGTGAGAGCACCAGCAAAGCACCATGGCTGAGCATCACTCCCCTGCTTGCCCTGGAAATACTTCCATGCAAACTGTGCTCCAGGGAATCTGGGAACCTCATCTCCTCCCTGCCTCCTGCTACTTCAGTGCCTTGCTGCCTTCCTTTGCTAGAGTCCATAACGTTGCGATGGGGATTAATTTGGCCTCGTGCCTTCATTTCCATCCTTGGCCTTGAATGTCCTTTGAGCTCCTCTTAAAAAGAGATTGATTAATAAGAAATTACTCAAAGTCCTTTTAGCCAGCGCCAGTTTTGACACCGGGAAGGAAAGCTCAGGATAACGGTGCCCAAGTCAAACATTTGCCAAATTAATTCCTCTGCTGGAAATTGTTTCAGATTTGGAGTATTGTTTTAAGGATCCATCATGTATTAATTCTTTAATTAGCTCAGTGTTTGCTTGGGTGAGGACACCTCGATCTGATTTATGAGGAGACAAAATATTGGAGGTAAATGCCTTTTTACACACATCCCAACACCAAAGGGAAGGGAAAAAGCACAGCCAGGTGCAGGAGACCTCTGAAAGCTACAAAATGCACCTTAAACTTCATGGGAGCATGGAGGTGGAGGGAATTTGGTCCTGGGTATCAGAAGGGATGGAGTATGGGATTGGGTATGGGCAGGACAGGCAGCAGTGCTGATGTCCGCTGGCTGCTGGCCACAGCCTTGGGAAATCGCATTAGGGCCACTGCTTCCCTGCAGAACTGCTGCTAATGCATTAATGCTCCATTTAGGATCAGGGCCCATCGATCCCTCATCTCTGAATAACTAATTCCAGCCCCATGCTTGGAAATCTTCCCATTTCCAGTAGTTCTCTCCACCTCCATCCATGTGATGAAAGCGCTGGGGCTCAGTACCCCATCTCCCCTCCTCGTCTGCATCACTGTCCTTTACTCCTGGCAGAGCATCATCACTGCCAAGGGCTCAGTGCTGAAAGCATTGAAGCCTCCAAACCCAGAGAGCCCCAACCACAGCTCCTGAGGATGCTGAATCAGCAGAACATCTCTCCCCTGCAACTCTTGCTCTCAATTTTGCTCTGGGTTAATTGAAAGAGGGAGAAGATCCTGTCTTTGGTGGTCTCAGGTTAGCAGTAACCCAAAACTCATCACCACCCCAGCACAAATTAGTTGCAAAACTCCTCAAACTGCCTCAAATTTCCCACAAAATTCTCCTTTCCTGCTTTTCCACACTGGCACCATTAACCCTATCCCTTCCCCTTGGTTTGCTGGGGATAGATTAGGACAGATCATCCCACCCAACGTTACCCCAATACATCCACTAAGCCTACAGAAACCTCTCCAGAACTTGCTTGCAGCATCCCTGCATGCCCAGGAGCTTTCCACTCCCACAGCAATTCCTTTTCACTGGTGGGTGAAGCCATTCCCACCTCATCCAGCACTTTGGCAATCAAGGCATTATATAACCCCACGATATTAAGATTTCTTCCAGCCCCCATAGGATGCCTATAAATAAAGGAGAGGGGAAAATAATCCCATTGCAACCTGGTGATGGATATATCCACCCGCTGCATCCATGTGCAGCTACAACTCCCTGGGGGGAAAAGAAATGGGAGTCCACGCTGGGCTTGAATTCAGGCCAGCACCTAAAAAAGACCCCTAGGATTTCACTACCATGGGCCAGGTAAGGAGCAGCTCCCCTCAAACCCTCCAAGCTTGGGGTCAAGCTGCCTTTCTGCTCCTCAAAGGGAGGTTGCATTGCCCACCCTGCTCAGAAGCTGGTTCTGATGACAAGCACAGGAAAACCCACCCAGAACTTTCTCATCCCTCTCAAATCCTCCTTCCAGAGCCAAAGAGCCTCACTGTGAACCCAAAAAGCTGCTTTCTGAACTCAAAACCCCTCACTCCAAACCCAGACCTATTCTGATGTTGGCATGAAAGTTGGTGGAGAGGCCACAAGAGAGAACAGGTGAATTTGAGGGGGGAATAAAAGGGTTTGAGCAGGAAAAAGATGGATTTGGGGAGGCAAAAATTGAGGGATTTGGCCTCAGGGAGAGTAAGGGGAGAGGGGAAGAGGATGCTGAGGAAAGCTTCAAAGCTAAAGTCTGCATAAATCAGGGCTGAGCTGAACCAAGCCCACAGGGACACACTCAAATATTGCTCTGCAGCGTGCGCCTTCATTCCGGACAGTGAAATCCCATTTATCTCTTCCCTTTCTTTGCATTTCTTCGGGATTCATTCATTTAAGGCTGAAATCCCTAAATGGCCTTTTTCTCCCCCCGACCCTTCCTGTCTCCTCCTAAGCTGCTTTAATTTCCCAACAAGATTTATTCCGGCTACTTTCCCTCCTGTTACTGATGATCCTGGCTCGTGAATTGTCGCCGGAGGATTTGCTCTCCTTCCATTGCTCCACAAGCGCAACGGGCATAAGGGGCTGGTAGAGGCAAAGAAATCCTTCAGGTTCTCAAAAATCCTATCTTTCCACAAATTCCCACTGTTTCTTCCATCAAAGAGACCTCAGAGGTGGTTGCAGCCATGATTTTCCCAGTTTTCATCCAATATCCGCTTTTACATATTATTTCTGGCGATGATAGAACAGCAAATGCTCCCAGCATTTTAAAGGCAAAGCATTAAGGCAAGGAGGGGGTTCAAACACAGCCAACCCTAGCAAATCCTAATAGGAAAGACTCAACTTTGTCTTTAATGAGATGGAAAATAAACCACAAAAGGGGAAAACACGTATTGGTGATAGAAAGAAACCAATTGGATGGTGTAAATGTTGTTTTAATCCCAATCTTTGGATAAATGTGTCCTTGAAATATTGGTGGTTTCTGCTTCCTAAAGCCCAGCTTTGCCCTGGGAGGATGGGAGATGTACCGGTGGGAATGGTTTCTCTGCAGGATATTGATAAATGCTTCTGCCCTGAAGCAGGGGGGGAAATATTATATATATATATATATATATAATCTACAGGAAGTCTGAATGATGAAGGCCTTTAAAAAATGATCAGTTCAATCAATGCATTTCACTGCGGCTTTAACCATTTCACACTTTCCTCCTCCTCCCCTTACCTCTCGTCCCTTTTATTTTCCTGATTTTTTCCAAGGAAAAAGACCTCAAATTTTACACACAGTCACCTAGAAAAGAACAATAATCCTTAAACAGATCTGGTTTCATTTTTCCTAAGTTTGAAACCATTCTCCTTCAACCTTTAGTCTTCATCAGCTCCATGCTCCAACCTCATCCTGTCCCTGCAGCCGCCCGGGGTGATGCTGAGCCCATTAGGAAGCCATAGGCTGTAAATCATCCCATTCCCAAATGCCTGGTCAAAAAGGAGGAAGACTGATGGAAGTCTTATTTAAATATTTGGAAGTCATTTGGAGGCATTTAAGTCTTTCTTCACTCGCTTGTCCCTCTCCAGCCAGCCGAGGGCATGAAAGGAAGACAGATAGCCGAAATAAAGCTTCTAATTGGCACCTTTTTCCCTGTCTTTAGCCACTTTTGAGGCTTAATCGTGATGAATAAGACAATGACATGGTGCTGGCGCAGGGGAGGAGGTGGTGGGATGGAAGCATCCCCCCTCCATCCTAATTTCCTGCACTCCCATGGGCGCCTGCTGCCTTTTAATCTGCCACATTTGAGCGGGGATGCTGCATCCCGCTGCCGATCCCTATCTCCCAGGGAAGGAGATCTCTCTCCGCGCAGGAGTCAGAGCCTCCAAGTGCTTTTGCAAACTGTAAATCCCATTTTCCATATTGGTTTTTAACAAGTCTCAGGAGATTCAGCTGAGCAAGCACCGGGCAGGACATCACAACAGCCTCCATCCACTCAAAATCCTAAGGTGCCCATCTCTCATTGGGATATTTTGGCATTTTGGGTTGGGTTTTTATGGGAAAAATGCAACATGCCGCTATTTCCCAGGAGCTAAACCTCAGGCAATAAATTCCCCACATGGATTCAGGGTGCAATTCCTAAAAATAAGCCTTTCTACAAGCTTATGGCAGCTTCCTCCAATGCATGGCATTCTTGCAAAGGAGCCCGGCATCCTGCAGCTCCATCCCAAGAGTGGGAGGAGACAGCACATTAAGCATCTTGGGGCTAAAAAGAAGGAAGTCAGGGCTGAAAGCTGCAGGAGCTGTTTCACTTGAAAATCCCATTCATTGAGTTTGATCTCAATTCCCTAAGGATGAGATGGGGTTGGGATGAGATTTTGGGTCCAAGCATCATGCTTGGTCCAAGGGTTTCTCTCCCATACCCCTTCCTCTCAGCATAATGTACCATCGGATGGCTTTGGTCCCCCTTTACTTTGCTTTATTCATGGAGATTTGCATTGATTTTACAATAAAACATTATGAGTTTTGCTTGGGGGAAAAAATCATAATAAAAGTAAATACCATTGATCTGCTGCTTAATTCAGGCCAGGATTTATGCTAAGGTTGCCTTTTTATATGATATTTTTAGGTTCCTTTTTAAAATTACTTCTTTATGAACATTTCTGCTGTTTGGGAGCTCCCATCTCTCCAGGCTGTGCAATGGTTTGGGGTTTTTTGGTGTATCTCCTACTATAGACACCAAAGGGGCATTTCAGAGCCATTTCAGCCCAAATAGCATCGTTCATCATTGTATTTCAACCTCAGCTGCACCAGTAACCTGATTTTTGCTGGGATCCTGTGATGCCTCCACTCCCCAGCACCCTTAGGAGGAGCTTCATTCAACACCCATTCATGTTGGCCAACTTGTGCAAGAACCAACTGCTTCAGGAAACACAAGATAATGCCCATTTTTCCTCCCTGTCCCCACATAAACTACTATGAAACAGGATGAAAAATCCGTGTAAAATAGCACAAAATCAGTCAGATTTGGTCTGCTGTGGATGTAAATCACACCAGGTCCCATTGATTGACAAAGAACAACACCAACTTACACCCACTGTGAGAACAGCCCCTCTGTATCTGCTGCCTGCCTTTGGCAAATCACATAAATATCATAGAATACTTAGGGTTGGAAAGGACCTTAGGATCATGAAATGGCTTGGGTTGAAAGGGACCTTAGAGATCATCTAGTTCCAATCCCATATTGATATATCCCAATATTTATATGGGATATTTATATCAATAAATCCCAAATCCATAATAAATTAAAGCAAGCATTAGTCACAGAATCCCAGACTGGGTTCAAAGGGACCTTAAAGCTCATCCAGTTCCAAGGCACCTTCCACTAGACAGGGTTGCTCCAAGCCCTGCCCAACCTCATCCAGTTCCAGGGGGTTGGAACCTGATGAGCTTTAAGGTTCCTTTCAACCCGAACCATTCCATTGTTCTGTATTACAGCTGGGCACAGAGGAAATGAGCTCAGGAGCTGCTTATCTTTCCTCTGGAGAGGAGTTTTCCACCTTCCCCTTGCAGGGTGACCTGTGCTGCTACAATAACCTCGGGGTACTTGTGATGTCCTGCGTGCAGCAGGCAGCATAAAGGAATCCGGTTGGGTTTTGCCCCCGAGGAGCAGCACCTCTCCCGAGCAGATAACGGCCAAGCTCAGAAACTCATGCCCTGTGAATGTGAAAATTGGATTTCACTGATGTCCTCACAGAAAACACGAAATCAAAGGAAAAATCCTCATTTCCCCGACTCTCCGGAGGAAAACTGCTCCGAAAGCGTCGGTTCAGGCTCCTCGGAAACATCAGTTGATGCATTTCAAACCCAGATTGAAACCCAACCGCTTCAAAGCGGAGGAAAGAAATAAATACAGTGGTTAGGTTTTGAACAACATGAAAGATGAAACAAAGCATTTCTGTTCTCCCTGGACCTTTCTTCCCCAAACACAGTCCTGGTGAAACCAGAAGCATTCCTGCGTCTCATGGAGATGCTGTTTTCTCATATAGATTATAATGCAAGCGGGATGTCTCCCGTTAGATGTACCAACCCTCTGCCACCTTCCTGGAAGTCTTGTCACCAAGGCTGGATTTGATAGGAATTGCCTGGGGACCCAAATGCGTCTTTAGAAACCAGCTCTTTGATTTTGCAAATTAGAATTCTAATCTATTAAAGCAACCAAGTGATGCTTGTTATAAATGGGATCTCCTCACAGCGCCTGCATGAAGCAGGGGTGGGCCCAATGACGGGGATAAGCTCCCTCCCTTGCTATTTGGTCTGATTGTGCCACTCAACAGTGGCCCCAGTGGTGTCCGCCACCAATAGACGCAATTTTGGGGTAGGATATGCTCTTTCTCCTGCTGGCAGCTGCCTATTTCCCAGCCTGTCAGGTGCAAATGAGATCTCCATCGCAACGTTCTCCATGAGCATCTTCTGGTGAGATGTCATTGCCTTGGAAACAGGCACCGTGCTGCTGTGACAGCAGCATTTCTCCTGGTGGAGAGTCCCACACTCTCCACAGCTGCCACTATTCACAGTTAGAGGAACATCACAAGGTCCCACAGCTACCCAAGTGCTGACATTGGTGTTCTCCAAACACGTGGGGACAACCCCAGCCTCCTCAAGCTTTGACAAAGTGGGCTCCTCCATGACCCGTGTTTGGGGACAGGACACTGCCCCACCACAGGGTCCCTTATGGGATGGGAACAGCTCAATTTTCCATGATCCAAAGGCTATATGACCATCAAATATCCCCAGGAGATACCAAAATGCATGTCTTGGACACGCTCCTCCTCTTCAACAAGTACATGGCACAATGGAGATGTTCAGTTGCTTTTTGCTGTGTCCCCTTGGCCGCACCAGATGTCCTATGGGGCCAGTTATCTCCAGTTATAAGCAAAGGAGTCCTCCTGAGATGTTGATTACAAAATCAATAGGTGTTTCATTTTAATTGGATTTCTGAGCCAGGCAGGAAAGCTGAAGCTGCTTCCACCTCTCTTCTTGCTCAGGGGCTGTGAGGTAGACAGAACAACGAACCATTCCATCACAGTCAGACAAGCCAACGACTTGGGCCATTCCAGCCCATGGACTTGAGAGCAAGATGCTTATATCAGTGAGAACAGCTTGGAATCACCCAAATTTCACTTTTGTTCTGCTGCTGTATCCAAACCATCACCCAAATCTCAGTTTTCTTCTCCTTCCCCATCCAAATCACATCTTCTTGCTGTTGTCACCAGCTTTAAGAACACCCAGAGGGTCTGGGCGCTGACTGAAAGAAGAGGGAGAGCTGGGGTAACCCATGGATTATGATTCATGGGGATTACATGATTCAGCAGATGCAGGAGACCCAGGAGTCTCCAGCCAGTGGTGCATCCCTCAAATAACCATCATTGCTGGCTCCTGGCTCCGAAAGCTTCCAAGGAAACAGCCCTGCCTTTAGCTCTTGGTTGTGCCAAGGAGGGTTTTGGAGAGGTGCATTTTTGCTTTCCTCATACAACCCCTGCAGATCATCCACCAGCATCCCTAAGCATCATTGCTGAAGACATTACTGACTAAACCCCCTAATTTTCCTGCCTGCATCTGCCTCCATGGAGCAGCATAGGGAATTTCAGACTCACAAAGTGGATCGATATCAGCTTGTTCGACTGCCCATGTTAATTTGCAATTTGGATGCAGAAGCTGCGTGCACATTGGCAAGAAGAAGCTGAAAGCAGAAGAGGAGCAGCCCCTGCTCCTTAGAGGGTTTGGGAGGCTGGAGAGATGTGCACATCTATCAGGGAAGATAAGTAAGACCCCAATCTTAACTGGGGTACTGGGCTGCTAAATGCCCCTGTGTTTTGAAGGAGGGCAACACAGCTCTGCAGCCCTCCATCCCTGCTCTAATACCCAGTAGTTCCAGAGGACAAGGAAAACCAATGAGGAAAAACTCAGGACAAAGCAGCACTGCACCACTGCAGGCAAAAATGATGTGCAAATCCCCCTTGCGCTGCATTTTTATGTCCCCCACAGTACCCAAACCCAGATGCTGATGCAAAGCAGCTGCTCAATAGCTATTTTGGAGGAATATATATCACCCAAAGGGATATAATCTGGTATCATCCTGCCTCTCCCCACTTCCCAGGGCAAGCTCACCTCATCAGCACCTGCAAAACGGATGGGGTTTGGGTTTTTATTGCACCTCCAACCCCACAATCTCCATGAGTTCTGCCTAAAGGAAACCTATTTGCACAGCAGAGGTGTCCCATTTGGAAAAGCCAATATCCACCCTTGGGCTCATAACGCAATTGGAAAGCACAGAGAAGTGAAAGGAGGCAAACAGACCCCAAAATAAGGTTGAAGAACTCCATGAGCACAAGTTGCTCCCCATCCCTGAGGCAGATGCTCCTGTAAAGGGCTATCTGTGGTCCAGGTCCCCAGGCACACAGGGTAGGGATTTTGGGGCAGCCTCATGAACCTCACCCCAATTTCTTCCCCCCCCCCCCATTATTTTGGGAATTAGCCCATTGTCTGATTGCTTCACCACTGCAGAAAACCCTTTTTTTGCAGCAAACTTGCCAAAACTCACAAATTCAAATGCTCCTGGGTATGGGAGAAGCCAGAGCGACTGCTGCTGGTGCCAGGCATTGAAATAGTTGACCCCAATACTTCAATTGCAGTGTTTTCTTGCTAAATGGCCTTTCAGAAGGTATTTATGAGCTTGAGTCCTCCAGGGATGCTCAATGAGAGCAAACGTTAAACTAGGTCCCCCAGAACTATCAAATCCAAAGGGACTCGTGCACGGAGGTGCCTTGGAAAGGGTCACCCATCCCCACGAGGACAGTGATGGGCACTGCAGCAAAACCACTTCACCCCAGAAATAACGTAATGAAAGAAATGATATAATGAGATTATAATTATAAGTTAATTAAAGCAGAAGAGATCAAAGACACTTTAGACAGATTAATGATATGGCAAGTGCCAGGAATTTGCTCCAGTTTATGCATCAACTGCATCACCCGTGCCTATTTTCAGGCTCTGGTGCTTTTGTGTGTGCCGGGCAGCTCTTTCATTCCCCCTCCTGGTCCCCCCCCTCTTTTCCCTTGCCTCTCTTGATGGATGAAGGATTTGAAGTCCTAACAGCTGCAGGGATTTGTGTGGGGAAGAGAAGCGACATTCAAAGGATTATCAAGTGAAAAAATCAACTCCCTTTAAAAAAGAGAGATATAATAAAAAGAGAGAGGGTTGGAGAAATTGCAGGCACATGGAGCGAGATATGTGTGTGTATATATATATTTAGTGATATATTTAGCTACATATATGTTTAGATTCATATTTAATATCTATTTATTTAAATATATATAAAAATATATATAGAGAGAGAGCAATCTAGTCTAGTGGGAGGTGTCTCTGCCCATGGCAGTGGGTTGGAACTAGATGATCTTAAAGTCCTTTCCAATCCAAACCATTCTATGATTATACATTTATATATCTGTAAATAAAATAGAGAGGGATCAAGAGAAAAACAAGGAGGGCAAGGTCAGGAATAAGCCAGTAAGCTACAAACTGGAGGGAAATGGGGTACTTTTAGTGATGCTGAGCATGGCATTTTCCAGCTTTCAGCTCCTCACCCCTTGTTTTCTCTCCCTTGGCTGAAGATGATGGGTTTCTTCTTCTTTTTCTCCCCATGGGATGCTCTTCTCTGTGTTAGGGTGGTGCATGTGCCCATGGGACTATATGGAGAACTGAGGGGGTGCCTCAAGATCTCATTTTCTCTCTGCATTGCCTCCAAGGACTGTGCTTCCACAGGGAAAAGCAAGCTGAAGCCCAGATAGAAAAAGGAAAACAAACCTTTATAAACACCCCAAAACTGGCAGCCTAAATTCAGATTTCCTGGGGAAGGAGAAAAATTCAGCCTGGAAAACCAAAGGAGAGCTGGAAAAACACTCCAGCACCCCCAAATGCCTCAGAAGGGGGAGAAAGACCAGTAAAAGTCCCCTTTCAGTATATTCTTACCCTTGTCCCCAAAGGACATCCTTCCATCAGTGGATGAGTAAGGGCTGGGGGAAGCTGACTCCAGTAATTGCTGTCTCTAAACATCTATAGGCAAGGGCTTGACCAGGCAGGAAGAACCTGATGTCAGGTTAACCATCTTTCACCTAGGTCATTTAGAAGAAGCAAAAGACATTTACATGTGATTTTAACTAAAAAACTCATTCAGATGTGTCAGTTAAATTAACTTGCTGGGAATTTCTTCCTCTTCAGTGTGAGCAGATTAAATCCTAGTGTTCCTCTAAGACACCCTCAAATCCAGTTACACGTTCCAGCTGGTTTACCCATTCCCCCAGCCTCAAAACACAGCAAAATACATAAACCAGAGCTGGTTTTGAACCACTGGCAATCTTACAGATTTCATTCTGCCTCAAGGATGCTGCTGAGACGGGGGCTGAGCAACAGCCCTGGGGGTTTTCAACCACACGCCTTGAGCGGCATCATCATAAATCACTGCAAGCCATTCTTTATCCCCCTCCAAATATTGTGAGCAGATTTGATGTCACCTCTGCGTACCCGTCCATCACACCTACATAATCAGGACAGTTGATTGATGGCTCAGGATAAAGTAGATAAACAGATAGAGTGCAGAGAGTGCTTTCCATCCATAAAGTGGTTTTTTATATATATATATATATATTAAATTGAACAAATAACACAATAGTTTTAAGACACATGAAGCAGAGAAATGGATTATTCAATGCAATTCCCCTCCCGAGGCTGCTCTGCGTCCATCTCTGCCCCCAAACCAGCCAGTTTTCAGCAATAAGTTCGATTGAGGGAAAATTTTCTCACTGAGGATGGAAAACCCTCTGAACTGTCCTTCTACAAGTGGCTTTTTATCAGGGCATGCAAATAACAACCAGTGAAACATCACAGAAGCTTTACAGGGGATTTAGATGCAAGACTTAGAGGTGCACTGCAGTCTATCAGCATCAAGGCTTTAGATAAGCGAATATGCATGATCTATAGGCAGCTAGTGGCAATGGGTAGGCTCCAAGGGATGGGGGCAAGCATCATCCCAACATCTCCTCAATGTCGAGCCCTTTGGAAACCATCATCACGAGGAAGACTACCCCAAAAAGCAAGCACATCCAGCTCTGCCTTGCAGTTATCTACTGCTGCATCACAAAGCAGCTGGAAGGACCCATAGAAGAAGCAATTGCAGTATTTCTTGCAGTCAGCTCCAAACACTTTGCTTGGGGACATCATGTGAACACAACTGCATCCTTCCAGAAAAGCATCAGCTGCTGATGCACCACATCCAGCCTGAGGCCCAGAAACTGGGGACCAAGGGGCTTGATGGAGCCACAGGGATGACCACAGCCTGTCCTTGCTCTGTAATTGCAGTGTAGCTGCTTCTGAAACCAAGAATAAAGAGCGAAATTCCCAGATCTTGATGGTCCACTGTCACCAATGAGCTGTGAAATCTTCCAGCAAAACAGGTCACCTTCACAATGGTATTAAATAGCATTTAGGTCATTACAGAGCAGGTTTGGGATTCATCTTTCTCCACCTGTCTAGACTTGGACATTAAGTCCTTTCTACTCTATATATACCTGGATAAATCTGACTTATTGAACTCTCATCACCCAAACATACATCATAGATGGGACCATTGTGGTCCTTGATGCTCAGCATCCTCCTCTCCACCTTAGTGATGCTCGCATGATGTGGCTTCACTTAAATCCCCAGAACAACCCAGTCTGGAAATAAAATGAGCCTCCAAAGCTCCAGGTTTTGTTGCATCCCATCCTTGAACCCTGACCTCATGGGTACCAGAGGGGTTTTCCTCACGCTGAAACACCCTGGACCTTCAAGCTGATATTTCCCTTGCATGGAAAAGCTGGAGAGCGACAGATCCTCCCCATGAAGAGCAAAAAACCCCAGCAAACCAACCAAGGGATTCGGGGCTGTCATGCAGATCATACATTATGTTTGTGTTCAGATAAACATGGAATTTGGCTCCCTGCCGAGGCCAGCGAAAGCTTTTATCTCCCAAGAAACACCAGGGACCAGGTGAACTTTAAAATAGGAAGGAAAAAGCATCATTTCCCACCTCCTCCTGCATCTCCCTCCTCCAACAGGGCAGTGTTGTTGTTTCTTTCTCTGTAGCAAGCTCAGCGCTTAAAAAACACCATTTTTCTCCCCACACCTTTTTTTCCCTTCTCCTCTCCCCCTTCTCCATCCCCTCCCCAATTCCTCATGCTAATTTATGGAAATCAAACGGCGCCTGTTCCCAGCCAGAGATAATAAAGAAGAGGTATTAAAAGAGGGAGGAAGCACAGCAAAGGGGGGGCTATAAATACTAATTGTTCTATAAGGAGAAGGCGGTTTATTTTCTTGTTAAAGGGAAGGTTATGTTTAATTAAATCTGCTTGTTCTCTGTTTTTAAATGAGCTCTGAGCATCCATTGTTGGGCAGGGGAAGGATGCTCAATGTGGCCTCTTTACTGCAGTAGCACAGAAGAAGGGAGGACAGGCTTGTTGCAATCACATTGGTGCATGGCTGAGCAGTCATATGTCAAAGGGGCCAAATTTGATGAAGACATGGTTTTTGCTGGGAAACTCAAGCACCATACATGCTTTAAGCACTGTATTTCCCAAACATGCCGCTTTTGGACCACTCATCAGGATGCAAACGCACCCAAGGACCTCTCAGAAAAGAGTACAGAGCCAAATCCAGGAACTGGGGGAAAAGCTCCTTTTGCCAACAAATCTGGAGTGTTGCAGCCCATGGAAAGCTGGAGATGCACTGGAGAGCCCCATTTACACGTCTCAGTTGCTGCATCCCCGCTCAACCCAGCATCACCACTGCAGATGATGGTACCTCCCCTCTCATCCTCCTCGAGTCCAGATTTTGGGGGGGTTTTCTACCTTTTGCTCTCTTCCAGGTAATTAAATAGACACTGCTTGGTGCTGCGAGGCGAGGTGCTCCCGCCTGCTCTGATAACATCTCGGATCGTTCAATTCTCAGTGCTCCAATAATCCAGATCTAATTTGCCGCGAGCCCAGCGCCGAGTCTTTTGGCACTTCATTAGGGCGCGTGAGCAGCATTTCATTACTGCAACCCCTGCCATTATCCCCAGCAAATTTCCCTTTGGAAAAATCCAAAGTAAAAGCCAAATCTGCAATCCAGGCAATCCCCAGGAATTTGGTTGACTTCGCAAATTGATTTTGCAGTTGCTCAGAGAGCAAAGTTTCCACTGCCCAGACCTGGATTTATCCTGCGTGCTCCCCAAGTTCAAGCTCATTTTAGCTTTTCTTGATGGATCCAAAATTAACTTGCTCTCATCAGGGTAATTTTTACTTCTTGAAGCTTTATGTGTTCAGCTAGACCCAATAATGTTTCTGGAAATAAGTATTCCCATGGGCCAAGGGACCCCATTCATAATCCATGTGTGGCATTCTCCTCCCAAGCTGTTAGAACCAGGCTCTGTTACGCATAGGAAAACATCATTACAAGCATTTTCCTTCAAGAAAAGCTCACTTTTAGAGGTGTTTTTTGGGCTGGAAAAGCAGGTAGTTACATGGATGGGGGAAAACCTTAAGGAGCTGCCCAAATTGGGAGCATTAGGGTGAATAGAAAGCAAAATTAATGCTATGCACAAATGGATCATTATGAGGGTTTGGGGAGAAAACCAGGGTGGGTTATTCTGTATATAATCCAATCACAGGGTATCCCCCCAGATAGATGCAGCCGATTTACAGGCTCATGAGTGTGTTGGATAAGATGAGCCCCCACTCCAGGCTCTTACAGCATCTCCTCTCCGCAGGCGAAGGGACAGACAAGGCAAGGAGAAAGGAAGACGAAGTGATGTGAAGGATGGGGGGGGAGCGAGCACGAGCGCAGGCTGGAGTTATTTATAGGATGTGGGTTTGTGCGGGAGGAGAGAATGATGCCAAAAAGAGGTGGTAAAAATAATCCTGCAGACAGGTGCTGCTGCTGTGGGGAGGATCTGCTGCCAGTGACAGCTTGGGGGAAGTGCAAGGTAAGAAGAAAAGGGGGACAAAACTATATATATATAGTTTTTTATATATATATATATATATATACACATATAAAGACATTTGCATTTCTCTGCATCATCCGTCATCCACGCACGGAGAAAACCCATCTTTTGCCAAAGCATCACGCCACAGAATAGGAGGCTGGACTTGATGGACTCCTTGTTGTGAAATTGGGGTGGCCTCAATGCCTCTGGTTTCAGTTTTGAGGAGCCCAAAAGCAAAAGGACCCTGTGGAGGATTAGGCACTGCTGATTGGTACCCGAGGGAAGGGTAGAGACAATAACACCCTGGATCTGACCATGATTCCCTGCATACCTTGCCCCATAGGTGGAAACCCGAGTCCTGAAAACCCATTTTACAGCTAAGCCTCTGCTCAAAACTGTATTATTAATAAAAGAGCTTCATTAACTTGTTTTGCAAAGCTCTTCCCCACTCTATGGGGGCAGATAAAAAGGGAAAAATCTTATTCTTATTGATGGCAAAAGATTCACTTTGCCATCAGCAGCCCTCCTAGAGGTCTTTGCACTGCAGGTTTGACGTGGGGAAGGGACCACCCCAGACCTGCGCCTGTCCTTCCCCATCTTCACATTGCACGGATGCAGCTGGCACCAAAACAGCTCTTGCTTTTATATACACACATATATATATAAATATATATATGAATAGAAATAGGAAAAGGCACCAGAAGCACAGGAGGGGATTAATCACACCGCACGAGGAGCGGGGAGGCGGCGCGCGCTCCAGCTCCGAAGAGCCGCAATCGGGTAATCAAGGCGAGCGCTGGCAGCGAAGTGGCATCTTGACGTCTTGTTATTCCTTCCGTGACCTCCTCTCCCCTCCCTCCTCTTCCCTTTTTTATCCTGCATGAATCCATCTCCTCGCCCTCTTTTCGGAGCAGCCTTCATCAACTCGTCACCCGGTGACAACGAGCTGGGCTGCGAGTGCGATGTGAGCAAAAACCACCCCCGTGAGTAAGAAGAGGAGAATAAAATATTAATAATCCAAACCCACCCAAAGCTTGATGCCTCCTGCCAATAACGTGGAACTTGGGAATATATTCCCACACTGGCAGTGGTTTTGGCTGGAGGAGATGACGGCGCCTGCTCGCATCCGAGCGCGCAAGAGGAGAAGCCAGCAAGAAGATGGGACAAGCGCTGCTGCGAGCACGCAAGGCACAAGGGGCTCAGCTTGTGCTGAGAATTAAAAGCCAAGTCAGGCTCTAATATGCTGGGATGGGAATGATTTTATTTGCAATAAACCTCAACTTGCTTTTATTTTCCTTTCCCTGTTTGCTGCTGGCCTGGGAAATGCCGGAGGCTGAGGCCAGGAGGGATCTCCACTGTGCTGGCTGCACGGTCCCACACCTCGGCTGACAAGGGGAGGACAAATGAGACCGTTTAGGCAGTAATTAGGCAGTAATGACCTACTTGGAGGTCTCCACCGTGCAGGAAATAACCTGAGCCGGGAGCCGGGCGAAGCGAGCTTGAGTGTACTCAGCAATTTATCAGGTTATTGCCAGCTCACGGGAGCCAGCAACTGAGTCATTAACCCCATTATGGACTCCTGCTTCTCACAGACACCCTCCTTGCAATAAAAAGCCTCTCTTTAAAAGCCCAAACCCTCACTTTCTCCATACTGGGAGCTGCTGGGCTCCTTTAGCCTCTCACAGCAAAGCAAAGAGGCATCCTCACGGGTGCTAGACGAGGCACAGCAGCCTTTACAGAGCCAGCGTGCAAGAAAAAGGGTGTTTAGCCCCAAATATCCAGCCCTTAGAGGCTTTTCTTCATGCTACACTCCAAACACAGCCCTTTGAAATACTTAAGCATCTTGCCGTCACTATATATAGATGCTTTCACTTAGACTAAAGGAATTGATCGTACTTTGGAGGGGAAAAACCCGTATTTCTGTCCAAGTTTCATATTCATATAGTGCCAAGCTCATACAGTTTTAATGAGGGTTTTGGCACGCCAGCTAAGGTGGAGTAAAACCACATGCTCTCTCCTCCTCAAGTCCTTCTCTGCCAGGTACAGAGCTCACCGTGCTCCAAGAGACCCCCAAACCCAATTGAAGATGCTCAATGGGGCCCTGGATGCTAGTAAGGGTGTTGGATGAGATCCCATCTCCCTGCAATGGAGCTGGAAATAACATGAGCCATCTTGTGTGAGGTCTCTCGTAATCCTGGGGTGGTTGTTTCTTGGCAGGGAAGACTGCAAAGACAAACCCCCACACTGCGACAGAAGGAAGCGCTTCCAAGCCTGGCACCAGCAGAGCTTCATTTCTGCTCTGAATCCAAGCACAAGATTTTGCTTCCTTCCAGCTCACTTGCTCCTCACAAAGATGCCTGCAGGACACAGGCAGTTTACGAGCAGTAAGGGGAGCAGAACATTCATACATTGACTCTTTTGGCCATCCTGGCATGCAACTGAAAGAGAAACCCAAGGCGAGCTTCACCTTCACCACCAAAGATGCCTATTAGATAACCACATCTAGGCCATGACCTTCATGCTTTTAATAGTAAACTGAGAAAGAACAAGATGTATGAGCAAGAACTCAAAGAAAAAGGACATTAACCCAAGGTAACAGCACCCTAAAGGCACTTATTTCTCCCTGCTGATCCTCAAAGAAAGGTGCACAGCCTGTTCTGGTACTGATATCTTCACCCCAGGTACCTAAACCCAGGCAGAACACATCCTCCTCCAGCAGCATCCCCCCTGCTAAAGCTTCAGGGACCAGGTCCTCACCTGGATTTAATGGCATGTGGCCATCAGAGATGCTCACAGTGCAGAGCATCCTTAATTACCACTACACCCCGTTTACTCTCCAGGGCAGTATCATCTTCGAAGCATCACCGCGATGCCTCATCGCAGCGTTAACACACTGTGACTTACACGACATCTTCTCCGTGCCCCACGTCTGTGTATTAACGCAACTGATCCAGTCCTCAACCTGTCACGATGCCTTAAAATCAACAGTGGGACAACTCTGGGATGCACAAGGCAGCCTGCAAAGGGTGTGAATAATTCATGCCCAAGATGCAGAGAGCGATGCGACATCGCCAGCACGTGTGGCAGGGATCCCATGGGGTCCAGCAGCAGTGGTGGAGCAGAGAGGGATGAAAAGCACTTGGCAAATAGATCAGTTGCCAAAGAAGAAAGGAAGGAAGAGGTTAAATAATGACAAACAAATAAATCATAGAATGGTTTGGTTGCAAAGGACCTTAAGATCATCTAGGTCCAACCCCTGCCATGGGCAGGGACACCTCACCCTAGGCCATGTCACCCAGCTTGGTCTTGAACACTGCTAGGGATGGAGCATTTATCACTTTTGGGCACCCTGTGCCAGTGCCTCACCATCCTCATAGTAAAGAGCTTTCTCCTTAGCAGGTTTTGGCTTGGGGAAGCATTCACAGTGGTTCCCAGAGGTGCATCCTCATGTTGGAATGCAGTGATCTGGGATGAGCAAAGCTTTCCCTTCCACGATGAAATTGCTCTTATTGTAGGATGCATTAGGTGCAGCATGGGGTAGTTTGCACAAAACAAACAACCCCAACAAGCCACAAACAAGGGATACTGCAGAGAGGAGAGACCCAGCACACAATGGGACAAACCACAAGCGCCATAGGGAGTGACTATTCTCCAGAAGTACGTTTCACCCCGAGTATTTCCTCCTACAAAACCATTTAACAGCCTTGAATGGGGCTTCACCTCCTGCTGCTTGTACTCAAAAGCCTCCCAACTTCACGTTATTTTCCCTGTTTCTTGAGCAAATGCAATCAGGAAGGTGGCATATACGTAGAATGTTATTAATGATCTCAGTGCAGGTGGAGATGGGGTCTGCCTCCCATCCCACAAGCATCCCAGGGGGTACTTGGGCCCTCCTTAAGCTTCTGACCCTGTTATTGGGTTTATCCCCAAATCATAGAGGATTATTTTCCCCCTTCTTTCCTTTCCAGATGCTAAATAAGAGGCTGAGCAAGAGAAGGAGACAAGCAAGGTCACCCAGGAGCCTTTCCAATGGTTGAACACCAAATCAATGCTCTTGAGCTCAGGCGCACAAAGCTTTTTTGGGATGCTGGGACCTTGGGGCAAAACAGAAGCTGGTAGATCATCGTGTTACCCAGCTGCATCTTTCTCGGTGCCTGCAACATCATAAAGAAGGTGGTTTCTGCTCTCTGAACACCAGCAAACCTCTTTCTGCTGGAAAAAAAGGAAAGGAAAAGGAATTCTGTGGGCAAAACCACGGTGGAGGAGGTAAGGGCATGGCCACCTCCTTGCCATGAGCAGAGATGTCCCCAAATTGGGAATAAATAACAGGGCTGGATGTGCAACCAGGAGGCAGCAGCTCCCTGCAGCCTTGCCAAGGGGTTCTTTGCTGACACTGCCACCAAGGGAGACCAAAAGGCCATGAACAAGCCACATCACAGCTTCAGGCATCATGAAAACCCCCTTGTCACCTGAAGCATCCTGAGCAGAGGGAAAGGGGCAGCTCCTGAGCCAACAGGTAAATCCAGACTTGCATTGAAAGACCACGATGAGCAATGAATTTGCATCAGTTAGAGGCACGCCAGCTCCCAGCCGTGCTCCTGCTCATTCCCCATTTCAATTTCCTCCCATCACCAGCTTTGCTTTCCAAAGCAAATAATTTGTAACTACAAAACTGCTCCGTTTTGACAATTTCAGACCATAAAACCCAATTGCAATCACCCTGAAACGTCTTCAAAGCAGCACTGCTGCCAGTCAATCACCCATCCCGACCTCCACAACGGCACTCTGCAGAGAAAAAGTTCATCCCCAACCACTGACAACGTTTAAGCTGCTCTTCTGTATCCCAAAAAGATCTTTTAGGAAAGCCGAGCCCCTCATCAGTGTGTATTTGAGGTGTTTCTTTTATATCATGGGATCACTTCACTCTGTTGCCAAAGTTCCTCATCACTAGAAAGGCTAAAAAATACCCCAGACCCCTGTGTTTTTTCCTCCTGATTATGTGCCACGGCATCTCAGCTCTCATTGATGGAGGGCAGAGATGGAAAACACGGGTCCCTGGAGCAGCAGGCACGCAGGTGTAGAATAGGCTGCAAGCTGAGCAAGTCCCAATCTATTTAATCTTGGGTATGTTTTGTGTAAAAACCCCCATGTTCAGTTAAAATTTGTGCAGAATTGGGAACCTTCCACACTTGTAATTACTTACTTTAATGTGCTGTTTGACAGCTCTCATGATTGCTGGAGTTCTAAGCCTCCCCGCATCCCATCATTGCACAAGTGGCTCTGGCTTCGGGAAGAGAAACACCAATTTCTCCCCCTTGTGATTGCAAAGAAAACGTTGGGAATTCAACCCAAAACGTGCCCGAGCTGGAAGATGAACAGGGAGACCCTCCACGTGCCACGAGTCCTCCTTGTTATCTCTGAGCCCAGCTAATTCCCATCAAGCTGTTAAACCATTTACTGCATGAAATGCCTCGTCCAAAGGGACTGTTTAGTTCTTTCCCCTCTAACCAGATTAGGCAAAGCAGCTCTTCAGCACACCAGTAATCCCATCCAGCATTCACCATGGCCAGCACCTCCTGGGCAAGCCAGTGACCCACAGCTGAGAACCCATTCTGGGTTTGGAAAGGGATATTTAAGGTTAAGAATACACATACGCATCCCTAGTGCTGAGCATCAAAGCCAAGAGGAGCTTTGTGATATATTCAATGGGGCACCCAAGCTCCCTCCCTGAGCCAACTTCAATTCCTCCATCCAGATGGACAGAAAACCAAGCCTTGGTGTCCACCACTTGGCTTCAACCCTTCCAAAGGCTCTGGACCCTTGCAAAACCTTTAGTTCCTTATTTGCACAGCACCAGGAAAACCCCATCAGAGGTCCAGCAAGGTGGAGTAGTATGGAATATAGAATCATGGAACGGTTTGGGTTGGAAAGCACCTTAAAGCTCATCCAGTTCCAACCCCCATGCAATGGGCAGAAACACCTTCCACTAAAGCAGGTTGCTCCAAGCCATCCCAAAGTAATACAGCTCCAGCAGGACCAGCAACAGCTTTGTCTATTGAAATCCCCATTCCCCTTCCCCAGGAGCACATAGACCTCCAAACAAAGACGTTTTCATGTGTAAAAAGCCTCCTTTGCCTTGCCTGCAGTTTTCCTCCTGATAATGAAAATGTATTTATATGGGTAGATTTTCATATAATTAAACGACATTTCCTTTTCCTCCCTTAAAAGCCTGGTTCTTGCATTTATTTCCTGCCATCACCTGGTAACACATGAAACAAGCAATTCAACCAGGGAACCGAGGACATTAATATAAAACACTTACACTATAGGTAGGGGGATGAAAGCAGACAATAATAGAGGATTGCAAGTTAGATGGTACAAGCAAGGGAAGGCCAATAGAAGTGTTGGCGGTCAGGGATGAGATGAGAAAGGCTGTCTATAAATTAACTCCATCTGTATCTATATATACCTGTGCTGATCTAGCAGCAAGCAAAGTACAAGGTGTTCTGCTGAAATGGAAGAGAAAGGAAGAAGAGAAAAGCACAAAGGGTATAAATGGGCAGTGAGGGAGGAAAATGGGATAGAAACAGGTCCCAGCATCTCCCAGCCCCAGGGGTTAGTGCAAGGATGGGAAATAAGAGTGAGAAAACAGCTTTATAATCAAAAGCAGATTTGGCAGGTGGAGAAGATGAGAGATGCTTCGGGCACAAATAGGCTGTGCCTATTTTCCCTTTACAACCTAAATATGGGGTCTGCAGCACCCCTGGGGACACAAATATCCAGCTGAGGAGCTGGGAAGCTCAGGCATTGGAAAGGCATCCCCGCTTCATCCCTTCTTGTGCTTGGGAGAAGGAAAATTGCACCCCAAAGCCAAACTGTAACACAGCAGAGCGGGAGGTCGATGAAGGACACACAGACAGTACCACAAGAGGACGGTTATCCCTATAGAAAACCAGGGTTCTCCCTCAAATTATTGCCCCATAGCCAGCCTGTGGAGTTCAGGTGTTTGTGAGCTCCTCCTAACTCACACCCCATTCAACACATCACCTTTGCAGCTATTTTAGGGGAAAAACCAGCCCGATTTCCCTCAAGTCCTAAATGAGCCCATTGTGCCATAACCCTTCCATTAGCCAGCTTCCATATCCCTCAGAATTACCCCATTAATTACTCTTTCCTCCCCACTATTTCATTGCTTTCCATTTCCCTTCACACCCATTAGCAGAACGAATTTAGCTTTTCGCCCTGGCTCTAAATGACACGACCGGCTCCAGCCCATCTATCTATTCCCTGGAATGCTTTGCATTTAGGAGGAACCTAAATTTACAGGAATCACAGCATTTCCCCCTTTACAGCCCAATTCAAGCCTTTATTGCCGAAACCTAAAGGTTGCATGGAATCTTTGTTTCCTTACCCTGGGATAAGCTTCAGGACACATCCAGCTTTGCTCCACTGAACCTCACCCAGCACTGATGTTTTACCCATGTTCAAAGTGATGGAAATGGGGCAAAAAGGGCTGATTTAAAGTTTTTTACCCGAAATCTAGGGGGTTTTGCACACACTGCAAGAGGGAGCTGGTACAGTGCAGCACAATGGTGTATGGGAGGCTGCATGCAGGAGATAGATGAAGGAGTGCACAGCCCTAGGATCTGATGTATCCTCATAGAGCAGGCATTGAGCAGCATTTCCCACATCCCAAATAAATGTCCTCATTACAGAGCTCACTAATTAAACTGCTTCTTGGACCAGAGGAAGGACAAAGTAGAGCAGAGTTCAAAAACCAGGACACTGATGTTATGAGGGGGACCTTATAAAGCAGGTCTGGACGTCAAACATGCCCGCAGAGATGCGTCCCCTATCCCATGTAAGTGTTCCAGCAGCTTGGAAAAGCTCCAGACCAGGCTGGGATATATGGAGCAGCTCAAGCAGACGATGCAAATGCCTTCTTGGTGGGACACAAAACCAGTGCAAAACCCATCACAGCGAGGAAAGCACATGAGATAAGCTCAAACCCCCACCTTTCTGAAGCCCACCTTCTCCAAAAACCCTACAAAGCACAAGCCCCTATGTGCCAAAAGATTTCATAATCTCCTTAAAACCCATCATTTCACAAAAAGCCAGGATTTAAGTCAGGTTAGGAACTTACCACGCTTCCTTCGGTGCAAGTGAAGGGCTGCAGGACAATCCCAGCTTTCCTTCTCCAAAATGAGCATCTTGGTTCTTCCATGCACAAGCCCACAACCAGACAAAGCAACCCGTTGAGGATTAGGCTTGGTAGAACTACTTTTTCTCCTAGTTTTGGGGTAAAAAAGACTGAGAGGACAAGCAACAAGAGACCACACAACCTCTCCAACCCAGGAATCATTGAGATACCATCTACTCCTGATAAGGCGCAGTTGGTGTCCCACCTGGGGCAAATAAAGCCCTGCCTCCCACTGATATTTGGCTGTAAAAATGAAGGGGAAAGTGAAAAAATAAGGGAAAAATACAAAAATTACAGGAAAACTGCAAAAAGCTGCTGCTTCCACAATCCCCTTCTCTTGCAAATGCCCCTTGAGGATTTCCAGCTCCTTCTGAGGTCAAACCCAGCACCTAAACGCAACATAGGCTGAGAATAGCTCCTTGCCCTCCTCTTCCTGCCTTTTCCCCTGCTGCAAAACTCTTCACCCTTATTGCAATGTAAAACAATGGAGTTTAAAAGGTTAGGAAGGTGGGAGCCACATGGCACGACTCGGTGCACGTGTTTGAGGTGCCCATTGCAACTGGAAAAGGATCAAATCTCAGTATGATAAAGCGGGAGCAGGGAAAAGAAAGAGTTTTCTTGCAATAAATGGATTTTTCTCCTTGGGTTTCAAACCTCCTGCAAAATGCACCATATTGCAATGTTCTGCTGAAATAAAGACAAGGTTGGTCACAGAGCCCCGTCCATCCTCAGCATTCCCAACACTTTATTAATAGAGAGTTTCCTTTTCATTTCCCCGGGCTGGCTCCGACTCGTGTCACTGCCTCGGTGACCCCGATGCAAATAGGAAAGGGATGCTCGTGTAGTGCAATGGAGAGAAACAAATAGGTCAGGCTGTAAAACAAGGACCAGCTGTCACCCGGGCACAGGGACTTGCTCCCATGATCCTTGCTTCATCCCACAGCAGCTTCAAATGGGATGGATCCGGACAAAATTTGGGCATTGACTCTTTGCTAATCACTGCAGTGGTGTTGGCATCCCCACAGAGGTACTTAAGTGCTTTGCTGGCTGGGTTTGAGGGGGATTTTGCTGCATTTATGTGTCTTTTGGGAATCCATAGGTTTTGCGGGTTTTTTCCTTGTCTGTGTAATGGGAACATTACAGATGGGATACATATAGGGGCAATTTAAAACAAGACATTAAGCTGAGAAGTCTGTCAAGTAAATGAATCCAGGGCAAGGGGATGAAACAAGGGAGGAGCTCAGAGCAAGGCAAGGGAGATAAAACAGACTGGTTAGGAACTGAGATACCCCCCAGTTACTAAATACACCCCCAAAAAGAGCTTATTTCATCTCATCACAGCATCCCACCCATTGGGATTTGCAATGCTCCATCTCGGACCATAGAATTCCAGAGCGGTTTGGCTGGAAGGGACCTTAAAGCTCATCCAGCTCCAACCCCTGCCACAGGCAGGGACACCTTCCACTGGAGCAGCTTGC
>JANHGB010003590.1:0-24021 GCA_026283785.1 Coracopsis vasa | reverse complement strand
AGTGAGGTCTCACGAGAGCAGAGTAGAGGGGCAGGATCACCTCCTTTGACCTGCTGGTCACGCTCCTTTTGATGCAGGCCAGGATACGGTTGGCTTTCTGGGCTGTGAGTGCACACTGAAGCCTGCTCATGTTTAGTTTCTCATTGACCAACATCCCCAAATCCTTCTGCTCTGAATCTCTTCTCTGCCCAACCTGCAGCTGTGCCTGGGATTGCTCCGACTCAGGCGTAGGACCTTGCACTTGGCCTGGTTAAACTTCATAAGGTTGGCATCAGCCCACCTTACAAGCATGTCAAGGTCCCTCTGGATGGCATTGCTTCCCTCCAGTGTATCAGCGGAAACAAAAGAGTGGCTTTTTTCAGTGTAGAGTGCGGTATCCTGATAGTGCCACTGGAAACACAGTGCCTGAATGCTGGGCACACTCCCAGGTGCCGATGCACTCAGTGACAGTTGTAGCTATGTGCTTTATTTTACTTTTTTGGACTTCAAAGGTTCACTGTAAGAAGGACATCTCCAAAGTTTGTGTGATGCCCAGAGTACTGGTTTTAGGGGTAAGCAGGTGCACTGTTGGTGCAGTTGAGGGGTTCAGGCAGATGGCAGCTCAGCAGCCCACCATCACCCATCTTTTGTCCTCGGCTGAGCAGGTTGCATCTGTTATATAATCAGTCAATAGCCCATTGTGCTGCCAGCCTATTTTTATGTAGTTCTAAAGTTCTGAGGTATCTTCAGCTTATGGTATTATCTCACCATATGTAGATGCTTGCCACACAGCTGGTGTGTGTTCATTCACTGAGGAAGCAACTGAGAGCTGAATCATAAACAGTCTCCAGACATGGATGGCTCAGGCAGCAATTAGGCCAAAAGTTTATTTATCTGAATCTAAGATCATCACCAGCCTTAATCTACCGTACCTGACTGTAATCAGAGATCCCAAGACAAATGTCACCCAAGTGCTGCTCTATAAACAAAGTTACAAATAAAGCTTCAATTCTGATTAGCTTGGTAGATGAGGTTTTCTCAGGAAGAATTTCTTAATTTCTGATTCCCTCAGATAATCACATAAACTCTGACCAGATTTTGTAAATAGAGGCATAATTTACAGCTAAATGATAATTGAGAAAGTGAAGACTCATCTTACAAGAATGAATTGACAAAAATGAAAATATGATTTTATCAACCATACAGGTACAAAGCTTTTTCCAGTTACCCATGTGAGTTAGATGTTGCCACACATTATATTTTCATTCATTACCTTCTTCTTCCCTTGAATCCCTTTGCCTGGTTCCTAAGCAACCACACCAAGGCTCCTCTTCAAAGAGAGCCTATATTAATGACCCCAAAATGAGATTCCTCTAGGTAGATCAGAAATGGCACTGAGAATTTCAAATCCCTGCCATAGGATCTCATCAGGAACTGAGTACCTCACGTTAAAAGAAAAAACCAGAGACACCAGCCCTCAGAGAGGAACTAAATCCAGAGGCTTTTCCCACACTATGCAATGGATAAAATTGCATCTTCTGTTTAGCTACCTGCTCTAGCTTAACTTTGTGGTCTCCCAGACTAAAAATGACAACTTATTTATTTGTCATTTACTTGCTAGATACAATCATAGTTACCTAGCAAATGGCTGTTCAACTGAATGCTAGCTGCATAGAAAGACAATTATCTTGATGATTGTTCAGGAAGCAAGATGTTAAGATCTTTACTCCAAAGATGTCAGTGACTGCCAGTTAGGATTTGGAATGGTTACTTTCATTTCCCATGTCTCAGTTTGCTATCTAAAAGTGAAATAAAACCTCATAAGGATTGTATTAATAACTAGCAACTAAACTGAAGTTTCCTAATTAAAAAAAAATCAGATGCACATGAAAAACATACAAAAAATGTTAGCACTCTGATAATGCTTGACCGTTTTGATTCTTCTTTTATTAATGCAGAGATTTCATGTTAGGCAACAACAGGTGAATTTAGTCCCCTTTTTCTAACATTGAACTAATAATGAAATAAGTTTTGTTTTGAAAAGTTAATAAGTAAAATGCTATTGTCCAAGAGGGGAGAGGGCAGAACCTAGCCTTCATGGGCTCTTTTTCCCTTGAAAAATACTCTATACGCTAAATGCCAAAATCAGTGGTAACACTTGTGAAACAAGTGAGCCCTGATTTTGGGTTCTTCTACCTTTCTGGAGCCAGAAGAGCTGTCATACTTCCACTTCGGAAGGGGGTAAAAAAAAATCTTATGTTTCCAAGCATACATCCCAAAGCCTGTGTCTGACATCTTCAGAAATGCCTGTTGCCGGTAAGGTTCTGTACTATGATTAGTTACATCCCTTTGCATTCCCAATAAATGTATCTGATTGTAATGAAGCTTCCTAACGTTTCAATAGTTTATCTAAAGAAAAGCATTTGTGAGATTTTAACAGACTTCCTATAATACCATACAACATTTGGTCTTAGAAACTAACACTGGTTGGCAACATGCTCCTAAACAAAGAAACTGCTTGCCATGACAAAAAAAAGCAATAGAAAGAATGAACATTTTTCTACCAATTTTCTCAATGGCATTTCAGAAAGATACATACTGGATTTATCTTTTTCCTTCACTTCATGGAAGGAGATACTACTTGTGACTTTGGACTAATACAGACTGAGGAGTGGCAGTAAATATAATATTATCTTATAGTTTGTGTCTTCATATCCCTTCAAGACAACAAAACAATAAAGTGTTTATCCTCTTCATTTTACAATAAGGATTCCTGCTGCCTTGCTGTCAGTGTGGTTTTCAGATTCGCTGTGGGTACATAGTTGCTACCTATGCTGTTTTTCATAATATTTGTTAAGATTGAGGCAGAAGAGTCTTTTAGATGCTGAAATTTCAATTTTAAGTTAATTTTCCTTCTTTTGTCTCGATCTTCAATTTTTGCATTGAATGACCTTTGCTTTCTCTTTTTCATTTCAGATCCCTTAATGTTTGGGTGTTTTGGTTTGGTTTGATTTTTTAAAGACTATTTCTCCCCCTTATGGGACTTCTGGTTCTGGTCCTTATCCAGATTTCTGTTTCTATTATTCCCTGATCAAAATATTTATTAGTCAACTGAGGCTGGTTTTCCTGTGAATACAGTATCCAAGTCTATATAGTTTTACCTAGACAAATCCACTTATTTCCTTTTGTAATCTGTCTTTTACCACTGCAGCCAAGAGAATTTTTGCTGTTGTTTTAATAGGAAACAGGTTTCAGCCATTTTTTTTGATTCCAGTGTCATTTAGTTCCACTTGTCTTTTCATGCTACACATGGGTAGGAGAACCTCCAACTCGAATGCAGTCACCTCTAACTATCTATGACAACCATCTTATTTACTTATATTTGCTCTGATAATAGCTTTCTCTATGTCCTTGGCATTTTGCATTTTCTGAAATATCCAAATCTGTTTAACAGTGCATCCTTTGCTTTAGACATGTATGGCTACCACACTGGAGAATCTAAGACTGATCCTATCATTTATGGTTCTTTCAGGTATTTCAGTTTTCCACATTACTCTTCAAATCCCTCACTGTCTAAGCAGAAATGTAAATCAATCCTTGTGGAGTACCAAATGAAGGCAGAAATACTGCTTCAGCAAGCCAAGCTGTTTCTGAAATCTCAATATCACATTATATTGTGCCACACTGACATTTCCTACATATCCAAATACAACAACACAACTCTTTTTTTGTATCCATGCTTGAATCAAAGTCATGCCACCTCCAATAATGAAAACATTATAAGGGATCTGGTCCGCTTGAGCTTATTAATTAAATAAAACACATCACTTTGAGCCTTCAGAAAAAAACACACATTTAAGCCCCATTTTCATTATATGCATGTCTTGTTTCAGCTGAGATAGAGTTAACCTTCTTCCAAGGAGCTGGTACAATGCTGTGCTTTGGATTTAGGATGAGAATAATGTTGATACCACACTGGTGTTTTAGTTGTTGCTGAGCAGCGCTTACACTAAGTCAAGGACTTTTCAGCTTCTCATACTCCCATCCCACTGAGGGGGAGTGAGCAAATGGCTTTGTGGTATTTAGCCACCTGCCAGGTTAAACCACAACAATCCACCACCAGTTTTCAGTATTCCTGTTGCTGGCTGCATAGTTTTCAAGCTCTCCTGAGTTGCATACTAGCTACCCACAGGACACTCTCCTCCCTGGGGAGGCCTGAGGATGGCGTGCTAGAGTGGGAGGGGGCCACAGGGCCTGACCTTTCCATAGGAGAGTGGTTCTCATCTCCCTAGGATCTGTCTTCAATCTCACATTCTTCAAGAGGCAGAAATTCAGATTATCCAGTTGCGAAACACTTGGACAATCACACCCTCAGCGCCAAGGGGCAGCTTAAGAACAGGAACCTCAGCAAAGCAGTGCAGGAGCAGCAATATCCTGACACTGCTGCTTTTGTGCTACCACTGCCAGCAGTACCTGTCCTCACCAACTCTTTCCTCAGGATCTTGAATCTCCTAAAATCTAAGGACTTCTCACCTGCTACCACTCTAATTTTCATTTCTCCCTTTGACATATTACGCAAATCCAGCTTCTGTATATTGCTCAGTTTCAAAACATGTTGCCGGTGCAAGGCTTTGCACAACCTCCTTCTTTGGGAGATCTGGGTCTACAAAACTAGAAAAGCTCAAAAATGTAAAAGTGATTATGTTTAATTGGGGCAGCCAGGTTCCAAAGAAAAATGTATGTAATACGTGGAAAAATGTGGTAACTGTGACAAAGAAACTATGACAGACATTTTAGGCTCCTTAATCTCTCCCTGCTTTTGAGTGAAAATAGCTCTTTCTGATGTTCATGCAAGAAATGTGCAGGAAACCTCCAAATGTCTTATTTTAATAATTTTTAATGTTATGGTAAAAATTAAGTTTTTCTGCTTACAATAAAGAAGTCTGCTTTAAACAGTAGATTAAAAAGGACTGCAGCTGCTAAGGTTATTATGAAATAATAAGGTCACTATGAAATATGTTTTGACAATTTGCACTTTATGTAATGCTTTGTGCTATTTTATCTCTATACGTATGTGTCTCCTCTATGAATGCATAATTTTATTTATTTGATTAAAAAAAGGTTACCTTTTATTATAGTATTCACACCTGAAAAGATTTGATAGCTCTGGTATTTAATTTGTTTGTTATTCTCCAGAAAATCACACAATAGATTTCAAACTTAACTAGAGCTAAGACAGAAACAGAAAGATGTCAAATTTGATATCCAGGTGCTGGATTATTCTAAGTACTCAGCTCTCCTGAATCACACTGCTTTCTTTAGCTATTTACCTATCATAAGCATAACCATGTACTATCAGTATTTGGTTAGATAAGGGACATTCAGCTTTCATCCAGGCAGTGCAGAAGAGACAGTCAAGAAAGGATTTTTCTAAAGGCTCAATCCTGGGCAGTGATATTAGGCTTTCTGATGCCAGGCATGGTACCCTGCAACCAAAATGTAAAATAAAGATGTAAATGAAATGATGCAATGTGTGCTTACTGCAGAAAATCCTAGCACATTTACTTAACATGCAGCCTAACAAGTTGGCTAAATTTCACGTTGGAGTTCCCAGCATTTTACCCACCAGGAAAGATATCCAAAGCATGGTTAAATACCATTCCTCCTCCTGGTCTCCACTGGTTACTGGGAAATGTATGAAGGATGGCAGATTCCACTGAAATATAAGCTTCCTGTCCCTGGTTACAGCAGGTTGTCTTGTCTACAGGTAAAGAGGTGAGCAAAGTAATATGCCTGATCTTATGCCTGGTCTTGACCCCTTACACCCAGAAGAGTAGAAAATAAACCTTAAGTTAAAACAGTGTCTTATTTCAAATGGGAAAAAAAAGAACATATATCATATTCTTTAATATATATTTATCGAAATTCAAATTTCCATTTTTGAAGGACTGGAGGAGTAAAACCTTTATAAGCATGATCTATGGGGATTATAGAAGTCAATGTTAATTTTTATGGAGGAATTTAGGAATTATGGAGGAATACTAGGGGAATTTTAGCTGGTCATTGCAGGAGTCTAACAGTACCTATTCCTGAGAAGAAAACTTGATAAACCTGGACAATCTCAGACTGTTTTTTTCATTTATGCGTACAAAACCAGTCCTGCCTCCTGGGAAGCTCAGAGAGAGTTTGTAATGTCAGGCATGCAATACCTTATTCAACAGTCTGGAGAGGAGAAATAATGTGACTCGTTTTTAGTATTTTCCTTTATTAGTGATTTGTTTGTCTCTTTCCACACTTCCTGCAAAACTCATTTTGTCTCTCTTGCTTTGTTGCTTGAAACAAGTAGAAAAGTCACTATGTTCAAGCATGAATTAACTGAGTGCCATGTTTGGGTTTTTTGTATAGTGTAAGTTTTCACAAAATTACCATAGCTATACATGAAGCCCAGCAACATAATTCTGAAAGATGTGTACTTCTTATCAGCATTAAGATCACCATTAATTGCTTCAGTCAGGTTTAGAAAACCCAGGCTTGAAGCAATGAACAGCCATTTTTCTTGTAATTCTCTTCTCTAATAAAACCCCCTATTGAAATCTATAGAAGTTATGTTTTAAAATGTACAAAATCCCCACAGTGTTCTCAAAGTCCATAGAAACAGCTGGATTTCTTCTCATTTACCTTGGATCTCCAACTGTGTAACTTCACTGAATTCAGCAGACTTATGCTACCTGTCAAAATTAAAAACTCAAGACCCATTGTTTTGTGATGCATGCAAATAATACAACGTAAATTTGTAAATAAAAATCCTACATTTCTTTCAAAATTCTTTACAAAAAAATGAGAGAAAAGAAAAAATGTCTCACAGATAGGAAAAAACATTTCAAAAGAGTTCATAGAAAAATTCTTGGACTTTCACTTTTCAAAGAAAAATCAGGACAGAATTTTTCACTGAAATAATTTTTCTAATATTTGCTATACCAGTAATATCACTCTTAAAAACTGACCGCAATCTTTTGCATTGATGTGTTCATTACTTTATGCAGGCTCAGCAAATATTGTTGCCAGATTACTGACTCAACTAAGAAAGAAAAAGATTATATATAACTAGAGAAACATAGCGGTCTTTTTCATGACTTGATAAATCTTACTAGTTTAAAATTACCAGCACCTGCTTAGTAGGTTGATTTCTAGATGACTTGTTCTAGATGACTTGTACCATCTGTACAAGACTCTGTAGTCTGCAGAGGTTTTGAAAGGTGTAACTGGCAGCTTAAAGACTGATAGGAAATCAATGAGGTTTAAGGGTAAACAGAATTGGGCAAAGAACTAGGAGTGTGTGCTCAGGGAGGGAGGGCCTGCACCTCTGGCCACTCCAGGAACAGGAATGGGACTATCATAAATGATTGAATGAAATGCTTTGCTTGACATATTTTTATTTATTGCATTTTTTAAAATGCAAAATTTTGAGTGAAAAATCTGTTTTGTTGTTGTTGTAGTGTTGTTGAGGCATTGCTACCTTCTATCCCCAGGACACTTAAAAGCCAGAAAGCTTATGTGTCCCTCAGAAGCTGAAACACACAATCATGACACAATAAATTGCTCCAAAGGCCAGGCCTGAGAAGGTCCAGGACAGAGCAAAGCACACAAAATATGGAATACTTATTTCGCATTCACCCGGGCAGCTGACCCAAGTCTGGATGTTTGCTTACATTTTCTGCACAAAACTGGTTAGCAAGGATATGTTCCTAAAGGTTCACCAGGATATTTGTGGTTTACTAAGCTACTGTAGTGTGATATTCTGTGATTTATGCTGTGCAAGACTCCAGACTAGATAATCACAATGGTCACTTCTGGTCTTAAAATCTATGAATTTTTGAATAAAATAATTTAGATAAATGTGAGCTGAGGGAAAACCCTTCTGTCTGCCTCAGCTTAATGACTCTATTGTCTGAGCTGTTTGAGGGAAATAGTAAGCAGAATGCAATGACTGAAACAAATCATTGATATAACTTTTATATTATCCGTATGGAGAATAATGTGTACTGTCAGTTCTGTCAGTACCTGAAAGGGTCAGAAGGGACAGATGTAACCATTGGTACCCTCATTTGTTTTCTTTATAAAAGTATTTTAAATGAAAAAAGCAGTTAGAGAGATCATTAAAAATATCATTCAAATGTCATTAAAATTTGGAAAAAGAAGTCCTTAAACTGAACATTTTCCCTTGAACATTCTACAGTGCAAAAGATCAAATTCTGTATTGTGCATGTTATTTCAAGGAGGTGATATGGCAGTTGCCACGGTAACAAGACTTTTTTAAAAGCTAAAATAAAAGATGTTGCTGACATGACCCATTGTAACAATAACTCACATGACCACGGGATTCAGGAAGATAAAATAATCTGGAGGAAAAAAATAAATGAAAAATAAAAAAATACATCTAAAATTGTATCTGATCTTCCAAAGAAGTTTATTTTCCCTTGTCTATCAGTGAATGTAAACATATCTCACAAATACCTTCCAGAGTTGTACATGAATGTCTGCAGTTATTATTTTACTGATAATAATTAACCAAATACCATGATGTTTTAACTTAAATATATATGGTACTTCAGGTAAGAATCCATACTAATTTTTATAGCAGAATTATTTTTTTTATTCAGCAAAAGTTAGGAAAGCTGCAGGGCACTGTGAGGGGAAATGAGTTTGCAAGGGTGCGTATCCTTTGATAATAGGACTCTGCTACATACTGTAGGAGACAAGGGAGTCTGAGGTGCGTAACATTACAACGATGGCACCAAGCTCTGCGGCTGAGCAGAGAGCACATACCACTCTCCTTTTGAATGTGAACCCCTGCTGCAGAGGATCAAAAATAAATCTCTCCTCCATGACTAGCTCCAGCCTGAGGTTTGTGTCTGGTACTGAGGGAAACAGTGATGTTGACCTCTACTGCTGCTGCCTGATTGAATCGTTTCCTACTCTTTCTTCCATAGCTGAACATTTACCTGAGCATCTGTTTGTTCTGCTACGGCTCTTGAAGAATTTACAGTCTGTTAAGAAGCAAACTGTAGATGCTGTAAGAAAACTATAGTCAAAAAATTACATTATGAAATACAGCAAAAAGCACAATTTTGTTACTATTAAGTCTACATGCTGAAAAATCTCCCACAATGGCAGTTGCACTAATCATTCATAGCAATCCCCAGAAATAATACATTATCAAAGCCTGTTTCATCAAATATACATCATCAAATACTTCATAAGCCCGTTATGGCTGCACAGTCATAGATTGGGACACTGAAATCTGTGGGATGGGGCAACAGCTGCGCAGACCCTCAATCCCCAGCCTCATCAAGGCTTCAGGCAGCCCTCTTCTCTGTGCCTTTCCTGGCTGCAGGAATCTGCAATGAAGTCTGCTAGCAATCCCAAATGTTTCATTGCCTTGATGGGTAGGTAGGCTTTTCTTCTGATTCCTTCTCTTCTGATTCAGTTATATATATTAACATTCAGACCACCTTTGAAGTATGATGACAGCGGTGTTCTTTTATACACATATATATACATTTATATGCATGCACGCACACACACACAGTCGCAAAAAGAGTGGTGTAGGGTCACTCAAAGAATGACCATCAAAGGTATTAACAAAAGCAGTTTTAATATGATTTTTAAAGGCACAACTTAACAGAATTCAATAGCAAGGTTCACTCTATTACTTATTGCATGGTTGTAGTGTACAAAGGAAAATCAATGTAAAAGCCAGCTAAGAATGATTGATACAGGGATTAAAGGTATAAAGGACAAGGGCAACCCTCCCACTGAGTCATGAGGTTCAGAAATGACCCTCTTGCTTTCTAAACTCCTGACAGAGTCTGGGTGCAACTGGATCTAGTCTTAGTCTCAGACTTGGTCAAAGATGTTTATATATAAGGAATTACAAGTGTACCAGTTCACCACAAAGGGAATTTTACATGGCTTTCATCTAGCAACAATTTGTGGTTTTAAGCTGGATATTATAAAGGGAGCCAACAGAATTTACTACATTGCTAGCAATCTTTACACACATACACAAGCATACGTACATAAACATGTATGAAATCACAGAATCATAGAATCTTGTAATGGTTAGATTTGGAAGGGACCTTAAAGCTCGTCTAGTTCCAACCCCCCTGCCCTAGGCAGAGACACCTTCCACTGGAGCAGATTACTAAAAGCCCCTTAAAGGTATCTGTCAAAAATTTGCCTCAAGGTCAATGAAATATTCACATCTAATATCTCCCCGTTTCTCAGTAGGCAAGAGTTAAGTCTTGAGAAGTGGACAGACCTCAGGTCAGGTCCCATATTTCAGTGATAGTCCTCTGATTATTGCAAACCTGAGAGTTTGCGAACTCTGAGAGGTGTTCCACTTGGAGATGTTGGCTGCAGCCCACTGCAGTCCAGGAGAGCTCAAAGGGCCTCACTTGAGACCATTATTTATAGGGTGGTAAGATGATTGGGTTAGTCATTAGTAAATTTCCATCCTGACCGCAACCTGAGTCAGCAATTACTAGAAACAAAACTCCAGTAAAACTGGTACTCTTCCACCCAGGTTATGATCAAGGGAAGGAACGTTCTGAGGCTGTTAGAGGATGACTGGTTATCCCTGGGTTTACTTCCCACCTTAGCTATGTGTCAGGAGTTCTAGTACAGTCAGTGGCCCCATTCTTAGTTGTGCAAGTGTTCCTGGCACAGTTAAGGGACTCTTCACCGCCCAACTCATTACACAAGGGCCAAGGTCTGATGGCTATTCCTTAGATAGTAGAGTAGTCCAGAGGATGGATGGGGAGGAATGTACCACCACCCTCACACAAATATATATATGCAAGATTACACGGAAAGACAAATTTTTCTTTCATTTTCATTCATTCATTTATTCACTCATTCATTCATTCATTCATTCATTGTCTTCCAGCATGAAAGTGAGCCGTGATCTGTCAAATAGATGTTTTGCAGTCTCCCTTCAACATTTGTGAAGTATGATACATACATTCTGTATTTTTGCAACTGGATGGCAAAAAAAAAATGAAGACTGCACTAATCCTAATGCTTTGTACTTTAATATTTGGGTTTTGTAAATACCAGGCAAAATTAATCACTGTTTATAACTTCTTGAATATTAAGTGACACCCCTCGATAATGCATCTGCCCATTTCCAAAAATAAACAGCACATATGTTTGACTAAATTATTAAAACTAGCATGACTAAAATGAAAGTACAATAAAAGAAGAGTCAGTTTGCAGTTTATCTAAAATGAAGGACCCAAAACTTAGATCTAATGAAACGAGTTATGACATTCTACAATTTTCATACTATACATGTTAAGACCTGCTGTGCTTTTTATACCATAAGTAAGAAAATATAAAACCCAGTCTCATGTTCATAAGGAGACTGGGAAGTTGAAGGACACTTTTCATGAACCAGCTCATTAAGGATTTTGAAGCAAGGGACCACAGTAGGTGCTCAGCCATCGCACCTTTATAAATCTTTGTCTTCTCGTTCTTCAAATGCAAGGAGGGGCACAGCTGCAGTTTGTTTTTTCTTTCTGCTGACAAAGTTAGTGCAGAAGTTTGCATAAGAACAAAGTTGAAATTTTGTCTTAGCATCTAATTGATGCATTTGTATTGAGTCTGCCCATTTGGGACTGAAACCAGAAACTGAGCCAGAAATAAGCAGAGGTCTCAGCAGAGACTATACATAAGTCATCTTCTCTAGCAGCAATTACAGCCTATTTCCAGCCTATTGTACAGATTTTATCCTTTTAATGAACCTTTACTGTAATTTCTTCTTTCAAGGTACCTGTAACTTAAGGTAAATATAAGTTCTTCTTTATACTTCCTGTTAGTTTTGCAAGCAGTTTTATTTTTGTGGAAAAGGATCAAGACGGTGAAACACTACAAATTTATTTTACTGCTCACAAGTCTTTAGAATTTTAAAATAAGAAACAAAACTCAAAAAAATCAAGAAGTCTTTCAGAAACATTTATGTTTTTCTTCTCTGACTCAATTGAAATAATAAACCAAAACAAAAAAACCTCCAAACCCAACAAAACAACAACCTAATTTGTTCCTGGGTTTGAGAAAAAATATCTGATAAATGAAGATTACAAGTTAAAGGCTATCTATGAGGCTTACCTTGTGTTCTCTAATATTGTATTGTTCTTGAATATCACCTTATTTACAGTTATTGACATCGTATGATTTATTGTAGAGCAAACATAATGTGATGCCAAATGTAGGTCTTTAGCTTGAAATATGGATGTGTCTAGTCCTGGTCATCATAATCTCCTGGCTAACTTTTGGGAAAATACTGTATGCTTGGGAGAGGAGGTTAGTTATTGCTTTAAATACTTTGATGAAATCGAAAGTAATGTTGATATTAATGGAATTATTAGAATCACTCTGAATTACAGAAATGTTGCTGAAGGAATGGTATACACAGCAAAAAACCAACCACGGAGTTCATTGGCGGTTATCTGTGATAGAGGGAAATGCCACTTAAGGAAAAAAAATCTTTTCTGTATTGATTGTTAGCATGACAGTAAATGGAAAATCAATTCTTAAGTTGTCTCTTCTGGTTAAGAACTCATAGAGAACTGTGGGGAAAAATAAAAAGATCCTGCAGTTCTGTTGCTGAGAAAAAAAAAAAATACTGGTTTGTTCCAATGAAAACATGATTTTACTCAAAATACAATTTTCATATTTTATTTTTTTCTTTAAAAAACTTCTGAATTATAAAAAACTCAACTCTGTAGTTATACTTTTTGAAAATAAAGAAGGTAACTCTCTGTTATAAAATTATTTTGAAAAATATGATTATAACATTTCAATATTTTTTCAATCTACATCCCTCACCCATGATACCAGTTTGTTGAGTGCTGGCGTATTGGCTTAGTATCTTCAGTGTTTTTTCCCATAAACAAATTAGTAAGCCAAACAACCTCATCCAACTGAACTTTAAACACTGACAGAAAGTTAATTCCTACTAGAAGAAGAAACGAACAGAAGACAGGGTTTTTAACTGTCAGCAAGAAGACTGGCAACCAACAGAAGATCAACATACAAAATCAGAGCAGGGAAAACCTGTGAAACAATAAAAATGTAAAGGAGCCACAGGAGGTTAGCAGATATTGCACAAAACCATTGGCCACAGCTGGTAAGTACAGTAAGGTAAGTAAGCCAAGGTAAGTACAAAGAAATGATGAAAACATGAAACATTTCCTCAGAATAGTCTTCAGGCCTTCAGAGATTTTGTTTGAGCCACAGGTGATTATTTATGTGGAATAACCTCAAAGGGTTTTTTTTCTCATTAATTTCTCTGCTCTCTTTTTGACTCTGCACACATTTGATGGCAACTATATCATGCAGCAGAGACTCGCAAGCTTACCTATGAGCTGTGCCACAGGCCATACCCTTCTGTTGGTTTTTAATGCATCACTTACTAATTTAATGCGATTCTCATTTTCATACCAAGAGAGGCAGTAAACAGTTTTTTCTCCTCATCTCACTGTTTTCTAAATGTGCATAGCATTTTTAATCATCTCTTCTCCTAACTGGCAAAGACCTTTTTCATTAACTCTTCATGAGTGTCATTCCATACCTTTTACCATCATTGCTGCTTTTCTAAACATCTCCCAGTCCTAATATGCATTTATTGAGGTGGGGGAGCAGGGCTGTATGAAGCATTTGAGTTGAGGTGTGGCACGGATTTATGTGATGGATTAAAAACGCTCCCATGTTTTTCAAAGCTCCTTTCGAGGTTCCTAATGTTAGATTAGGATGATGGAAGAATGACGTTACATGGTAGGTGTCTGTGTCCTCTTAAATTAAATGAAAGCACAGCAGCCACCCAGATGCAAACCCTTCTCCTTGTATTTACAAAACAGCCTCAATTTTCTTAACCCGTCAGGGTATCTGTTAAAAACTCTGAGGCACACTTCTTAATTTTGAAGTTTTATTTTGTGTGCAAAGGAAATCTTATGTGAGAAAAATCATTTCAGTTACTCAAAGTTTGCTTAAGTTATTTGTCTTCATATGTCTGCCCAAAGGAAAGAAAAAAGCTCAGTTCTTACAAGCTTCACTTGTCTCTTTGACAGTGATTAATATATTCTTCCAGCCAAAATAAGTACCAGTTGAACCACTCCATCGTAATTTTAAACAAATGCATTTCTTTTTTCTTTATTCTCTGCTCCAAAGAGTCAGTTGCATGTGTTGCAATCTGCCTTAGTCGTTCTGGAAATCACTGCTACTCTAGCTGCTCTCCTTAAATTGTATGAATTTCTGTAAATTTCTGAGCTCAGAAGAATTAAGCCTATGGACAATTTCAAGAAAAATACAGTGACACAATGAGATGAAAAGGAAGAAGAAACACTTGGAAATAAATAAATGCTGCTTTCTGTTTTTTTAAGAAATTCTGTTGTTCACATATAAAACCCAGCAAAGTTGTAGATTATGAAATAAGTACGTTTGAAATTATGTGTTTTAAGAAATTAAAATAAATGCACACTTAATGCTCCCTGTTCTAAAGAGGATCCTACCAGCCTGTTCATACTAATAACAAAACTAAATAGTGGTACAATATTGAATATAAATGCCATCTTGTTCGTCAAGGTAAATAGCCTACCAATAACAAACTAAAGAAGTTGTACGAACATTCAAGTTTTGAACATTTGCTCATTGGCAATATTTGGTGATGATGAAATTGAGGGAAAAGGAGGTGGAAAAAGAGTAGGTGGAAAAGATATAAGAGGAACGGGAAAATACAGAACAGCGGAAGAAGTAGAGGGTGGAGAAATGACAGCAGTATTCAAGGTCTAAATTTGCTATTAGATTGCAAGAAAATGGAGTATATCATTTAAATTAGCAAGGTGTGTGGCTGAGATACATGCAGCAAATAGAGTCTTCTGGAATTGTCAAAGAAAACACAAATACCTTTTAACGATCTATATGTCCTGCAGTCTTCCAATTCTCTTAGTGAGCAGAGCTTTCTTTCATGAAGAAAGAGCTACAGATAAATACACAGCTTTAAGTTCGTCTGTGTTTTCTTCTCCGTTGGATATAAAACTATGATTTTGCGAAAAATACTTGCTTTTACAACCTTGCTCAACTTTTTTTGTGTTTAAATGCCAGCTGGGATCTGAAGGTTAGTATTTATCTGAGTATTTTACAAACCTTTGAAAATATTAGTCCACCCATTCAAGTGTTATCTGAGCCCCAGGGAACTGAAAAGAAAACTCAGGGTCTGCACGATTCTGAATCTGAATTATCATCCATCAGTGCTTTGGTGTGATAACTTTTTACATGAGTGAAAAGGCATGGTGATTCTGAAAAGGGCTATGTGTTTGAACTAGCTCATGAAATAGACTTGAGTTTTATATATTCATTCATTTCCCTTTGCAAGCCTTTCAGCTTTCTTTGACAGCACTTTCTGAATCACAATTAAAAGATAAGGAAATTTTCATAGACTATGAAAATGTGACATGGCAGAATGCAATGCTATGTGAAAAATTATGCAAAGTTACAGTTATACACAAAGATTATGTATATAGCTTTTAAAGTTTCTGAATTGTTCAGTATTCACAAAAGACAGAAGCAATGTTTATATTCATGAAGAAAACCTTTTTACAACCAAAGGGGTTCTTTTTCTTTTAAAAAGGAAGGAAACTGTCACTTAGTATTTTAAAAATAATACTTTCCCTTCCAAGTACATGTCATCCTTGATAAATATAATGTAATCAACATGGGCATTTTCAGATAGTTACTGACATTGGGGGGTGGGGCTGTGTGCCCCCAGGAATCAGCTGCTGCGTACAGAAAGTCTGTTGTCTTTCCTGAGTGATCTTCAGGACTAGAAAGCACAGACAGCCTAGGAATATGGATTTTTTTAAATCAATTTGCCTGGTGCCCAAAATGGTGGTGGTGATCCCTGTGATTGACAGCTCTTTCTATCTTGTGAATCTTTCCTGGTGTCAATGCCTCTTTGACAGATACACAGGTAGATAAGTTGGGCCATTTATGGTAATGTTCTGCTTTCTCCAACACCCACCCCCCTTTTTTTTTTTTTTCCAAAATGAAATAGCAGGAGGAAGCATGCTAACATAGTGTATTTCCTTCAAGAGAATGTATTAGCTTTCCTCTTCCAAGGAATACGGCCATGCGAAAGAGACAGGAGGGTCCATCAAGGCAAACCTGAAGCTGCAACACTTAGGTGGCAAGGAAATCTGAAACTATAGCATAGTAGATAATTTTGTCCAATTGCTTATGAAAAATGAAATACCATCAAAGCACAGATAGGTATAAGCTACCTGAACCTAGCAGCAAGGTTCTTTCAGTCATTTGGAAGGAATTCTAGCACCTTTAAATCTTTTTCCCTTGTCACATTCTTTGGCGAGAGCAAGCCCCAATTATTCCTCCACCAAAAAAACTTCCATGATAAATTTTTTTTTTTTTGATTTTAAAGTTTTCTGAGTTTCACGAAAAAAAATAATAAAAAAAAAAAATTTAAATTATCACTTCACTCCCAGACACCAAAAGAATTTTGATTTTAAATTACATGGGGATTTTTAATATTTCATCAGAAGACATTTAATTTCAGAACTGGTGAAAAAAATTCAATCATGATGTTCTGATATTTTGCTGAATGGAGCTGAGCTCTTCTGTACAGTCTCTCACTCAAAGTGCAGAAGCCATCTAGCTAAAATAGCTTCAGATCACTTGGTGGACATTTCTCAAGGCAAGTCATAGTGATAGAAATCACATACATGCACATGATCAGACATGTATCTTTGAGAGTTATTTATTGTTTGCCTAAAATATTTTCTGATAAAATTTTAAACTGTGAAAACTGTGAAGGGAGAAGAATGTATTAAATCTTTAGGTACAAACATACTTTTAAAATACATTTAAAAGCAAGAAAATATTGAGAATATCAAATCTGACACCCTGAAAAAAATGCTTCCAAAGAAGATTGCCAGCAGAGCTGAATTATGGGGTCTTAGCATACTTGTGACTTTGAAGGAATTTACAGTGACAAATCTGCTTTGATTCCAAACGGGAACTGAAAATAAAAATGGAGTCAGAAAGCCTGATATGTCCGAAGTCACACTGAGTGTCAGGGCAGAGAAGGACTTTCAGCAGAAGGCTTCCATCTCTTCTTCTAGTAGTTCATGGAGGTGTTCAGCACCCCCACTTCACAGGTCCCAGGCATCCCAAATGAGGCATCCAGAAAGGAGGACAAAATTATTGTGAAAAATATGGCTTTATGGAAAAAGGTCAGGAGACAATTCAGTTGTCACTGGAGTTTTTTTTAATAGCATTAGGTACAAGACTGCATCTCTCTTCCCAGCTGTCATTCACTACACTCTCTAGCTCCTCAGATGAATGGAGTAGGCACTTTACCAGCAAGAGTCTCATTCATTATCTCAGTCTGAGTCATTCTGTAGGAAACAACCAGAACATCACTGAACAAGACAGATTTCTATGGGAAAGAGTATGTAGTTGCATATTACAGTAAATGCTTCACTGGAGTCCATTTTACTTTTCTATGTGCAAGCTAAAGAGGAGAAAGCACTCAAAGTTTGCTAGCCAGATTTACATGGAGTACAATGCTGGATTGTACAAACCAGAATACTCAATGATCTCCAGGTTTTGCCAGAGTTGATCTTTATTTACATATTTACAATTCAAATGACTACATTTTGGGGTTTCTTCTGTTAGATGAAAAATTGTAATTTTCCATTTTTTAGTGATTATTTAAAGATAATTACAATTATCTAAAGATAGCAATAACATCTCTTTTCAAACACTAGATTAGATTATGTCAACAAACTTTAATGTAGTAGTTATTAAATATGGGCAAAAGCATAACAGTTAAAGTATTTTTTAAGCAAAATACATATTTGGAACCACTGAAACAATATAAGAGTTCAATTTCAAATATTTTTAAATATATTTGGCTGTGAAAAATCTGAAAATATATTCAGAATCATTGTTGAATTCAATATGTGTATTAGAAGCAGAAACCACTTAGATTCTAAATGTGTCTAATTATTATATGATCAAGCTTCTTAGGCGGTTAAGGGATCAAGATTAAAACCCAGAAAATCCTTCTTACTTCTATGGTGTTATGTATTCCTGGGAGAAAAATTAACTTTAATTTTTTACATGATATTTCAAGCTGCCTAATTTCTCAAAAAGCAAAATCAAATTATGCAATTCATTTATATGGCTTTTGTCCTCTTGGATTTTCACTTCTGATAGGAAACAAACATTTAATTTTTAAATTGCTTGAACTTATTTTTCATTTTGCCCAAATACAGCTTCACTTTTGTTAGTATCAGGAAAAAAGAACTTCCTTAACTGGAAGATGACCATGAATTTAAAGACACTAAGACCCATAACAGCAGTAATAATATTTTAAGGTAATAGGAGCAGGTTGTAACATCCAGCTGTGATAGCATCATCTCTACATAGCAATAAGGACAACTTTGTAGCTTTTTCTTTGAGTTGTATAATGTTTTTCCAACTGAAAAAAAAAAATATTTCCACACTAAAATGCAGTAAGAAGACCGAGTGAGGAAACAGTAATGAAAATATATCTAAAGAAATTGTTTTGGTTTGTTTTTATTTTGATGGAACATCTTGTTTCTTATATGAACAATTGGGGCAACTCTAGTGGATTTTACTCTGCGAGACAGATTGGAATCTTTGAGATTTTGATGAGCAATTGAGTATAGTACATATAGTAGTAGCTGATGCAGGACAGAGAAACAAAACTGTGGCCTTTGTTTTTAATGTAGGCATATCAAAGAGTACAAAGGCATACCTGGAATGGAACTCATAAGAGAGAAGATCAAATTTTAGGGAAGCCAAAGTAGGCACATAATGCACAGCAATTTACAAACATCTATTCATTATTGAATAGGAAAGTGAATAAGTATATTATGTTGAAAGAACTAAATATATAGTTTAGTCCAGGCAGTGAACACAACTGACGGTAAGAAAAGAGGTAGGGAGAAGACAGCATGATAGCAGCCTGCCAGTGAAAAAAAGACGGTTTTCAAAAAGAGAGCATTTAATTGTTCTCCATGCCCTGAGCACACAGGAAAACAGAAAAACTAATTTAATAAGAGGCAAAGAACAAGCAGAAATCTTTCCAGTTATGAAGGGATATCCTGTGAGCCACAGGACATGAAATCTACAGATTGCAAATCCTGTTTATCCAAAGGATTTTGAGAAAGAGGTACTACAGACATAGATCAGAAAAACTACAGAGATGCTTGGTCAATACAAAACACAGACTAAAGGATCATTTCCCATCTCTTCCAGCACCATGTTTCCAGCTTCATTGCAATTTGCTAACAAAAAGGTGCATAATATGTAATAAAGTATTATACTATCTGGTTTTGTAAGGCAAAGTAGCTCCTCTGAAGTCAACAGTGATCATTTGATTTCTGCCAAATGAAGACTTGATTGCAGGAATCTCTTAATTAAAAAAAAAAACCACCAAAACTAAACCAAGCAAAAAGAACAGAAAACAACTTTTCAATTAAGGCAAAATAAGAGATCCAACCAAATAGCTCTGCTTCACAGGCAGTTTATGGGGTTCCTGACAACACAGAGGAAATATTAAGAGAAGAAACCCAAAATATTCCCTAGCAGGCAAGAGCAACTATCCAGAAGTACTTCATTTTTTTGCTATTTATACTTGTACCAGTGTGTTGTGTTGCCCTTGGGTAGGAGCAAGGGCCCACCAAGCAGCTCTATCTCTCCCCTCCTCAGCAGGACAGGGAGGGGAGAAAATAAGATGCAAAAAACCCTCATGGGACAAGATAGAGGCAGTTTAATTAAGCAAAGCAAAGGTCATGCACAGAAGCAAAGGAAAGCAAAAGATTTTTTTCTCTACTTCCCATCAGCAAGCTATGTGCAATCACTTTCCAGGAAGCAGAGCTTCAGTACATGTAGCAGTTGTAAATAATGAATGCCTCCCCACTTCCTTCCTCCTCCTTTCTCTTAGCTTTTATTGATAATCAGACATCATATAGCATGGCATATCCTTTTGGTCAGTTTGGGTCAACTGTCCTGGCTGTGTCTTCTCCCAAGATCTTGCCCAGCTCCAGCCTACTGGGGCGGGGGGGACGTTGGAGACACAGCCCTGATGCTGTGCAAGCACTGCTGTAGCCAAAACACTTGTGTGTTACAGATACCTTTCTAGCTATCTATACAAAGCACTGCACTATGAGGGCTGCTATGGAGAAAATTAACTCTATTTCAGCCACCCCAATACAAACAGTATTCTCTTAGAAAGTCATATTTTCTAAGTACAAATTTAGCCAAACACACTGAGGTCTCAAAAAACTTCCATTTTAGGGGAATGTTCAAATTCCAGATGCTTGCAAGCAGTTGTTTCATAGCCTAACTCCTAAGCACAGCAGGCTGTTATTGCTCTTACATCACTGAAAAACTTTACTGCAAAAATAATTTTTAAAATTCTGTCATCTTCTCTTTCCAGAATGAAAAATGAAACTGTGAGGTGTTAGAATGAGTAAATACACACCAGGATTTTTAATGTAGTGGGTTTCTATGGACTGGATGGGGTTTAATTCTCATTTACTTCTAGAAGCTAAATGTGAAGTTCTTATGATAGAGATGTCAAGCTGCTCCTGTAATATATTGCTTTTCCTCCCACCATTGTGCTTCTCATGAGATTTTTTTTTCAAACTAACACTACTCAAGAGGCCATAATAACTTAAATAAGCTGCAGGTTATTAATCAAAAGTTAAGACTTGTATAGAAATCAACACAGATTGAAAGCTATGCCCATTTTTAAGAGCAGGTAAGAAGCAGTAATTAATGAGGAAATTAATGCGGGTCAATCAAATAAGGTAACTACTGTAAAGTAAGCATTGCAAAACATTATACTACTGCAGGAAATCTGTGTCTGATGAGATTTTTAATAAACAATAACTAAACATGCAGATTATATATTTGAAAAGAGATAAATGTGCACCACTAGCATTTTTGGAACAGAGATAATTTTAACATTGAGCTTGTAACCAGATGATGGAAAGCTGTGAAAAGATTTTCAGACAGCTTCTGAATTTGTTGGGCTGCACCCAGCTTTGCTTTTATAGACTGTAATGCATGACAGTAGCTGTCTGGGATATAAAACAGAATAATGAAAGGAGGGAGGCCAGCCTTGGAGCCTGAGTTCATTTGCATGTGGAGCTCACTCATTTTCATTAGTGGGCTACTCAAACATACAGACATTTTTTGCAGCCCAAACTGCCTGCTTTAGTGAATGGGTGGCCTACAAATTCAGCAGCCTATTCAACCTGAATGCTCTTCAAGAGGTTTGGCCCAATAAGATAATAATTATTAATAGAAAAATAGGGGTGAAAGGTGTTCACGTTAGCTGAAAGTATATTCTAAGCACACAGCCTGTTAATAAATGGCATTACTAGGAAGCTCTTTCCTGTAAATCTAGGGGAAAAGAAGTGCAAATTAGAACAACATAAATCAGGAAATCAGAGTGAGTCACCACTTAGAAGGACATAAAAAGGGCAAGAGTTGTTCCAAAAATATATAGACAAAAGAAACAAATGCAAGTATTGAAATTATTATTTATAGGAGAAATTATAACTACCAAATGGTAAGAAAGAGATAATATTTACAGCTTAGCTTGCTTCACTTCTTAAATCCACAAATACATTCCTACCCTGTGATAAAAATGCACTTACAATAATAACCAAGGAACACGGAGTGGTAAAAAGCAGAATAGAAATCTAAATGGAGTATGGAAAATTGGGCCTAAAATTTGCTTCTTGTCTTAATTATCAATGATCTGTGTATTACCTGAAAAAAAGGTCATGTTTAAAGATGAAGGCAGTCAGGGAACCACCATTTATTACAGCTAAGCAGGAAGCTCCTGGCAGAACACAATGGAGATGGAGCTGCTACACACCCTGACCAACCAGGGTAAAGGCTGAAATTAATTCTAGCAGATCATCATACATAATGGGACTATAGGTGTACAGTGGCACCAGGAAGAGCAGTGGACTATTATGAACTCCTCCTTTGTATCACTCTTGAGGCATGCAGGCAACAGTTCTTGTAAAGCAAGGACAACTTCTTACCTGCTTTGCCAGGACTCCCCTGGCAGAAAAGTTACAGAGCAGGTGATGCACTCAGTTTGGGGCTGGTACCTTTCTTCTCTCCTGAAAATCATGAGACAGTAGACTCCTCTCACCTAACCACCCTGTCTCCTCTAGAGTCTGGCTGCTCATGCAGTGTCCCTCACTACCTGCAAACTGTTGCACCATGATATATCTATTAGGATAAACAGAGATGGATCACTTGCCTTTTATCCTTCTGTGGCAAGAAGGTTCGGAGAGGCTTGCTAAAGGAATCTAATGAGGAAATTCAGTTAAAAGGTGATTAGACAGTGCTTAGAACAAAACTGGAGAGCTGGAAGGATGGAACCAGTTAGAAGAAAAGAAGCATGAATGTCAGTAATGCAGCAGGGCACAGCTAGTGAGAGCAAAGCTAAGCGACTCTGAGAAACAACTACCTGGTATTTTGGTAATTGTCATTAAAGAGTGTTCAAAGTGAAAACAGCAAGGAATTTTGCCTTCCTTCAGCAAATAACTGCAGCTATTACTGCTCTATCTGAACACAACACAGCAATTTTGTGAAAAGCTAAAAATACTTCTCTTCTAAGCAGGCTGTTGTTTCAAACCGTGCATTATACAGTACCTTCTAAGACAAGCTCTGATTTTCGGGCTGTTGCTTAACTTTCCCTGACCAGAGTAGTCTTTGCACAGATTTCTCTGAGCTGGTAGTGGTCATATGGGGACCCCTTCCTTTCTTAGGCAGTGAACATTAGCAGCAATTCAAACCCAAAAAGAGCTCATCAATGCTGGAGAGATGCCCTGCAGTTCCATGAACATCAACTGATAGCCTGCCATGTCAAAGCTGAGCCATCGGGAGCATAAGAGGACCACAGGGCATAAGAGGACATATTTAGTATACACTCCTGGAAGGTACACTGCTGACAAAATGGAGAGAACAAATGTTTTTAAGGACTGTATGCCAACAGCTTGAGAGAAGAAAAATAAGATACGACAACTCAACATCCCAACTATGCAAAACCATGTCCTACTCATCGGATGTTGGTGTACAGGCTGAGAGTGATCAGTGACAGGACTGAATAGAGGACTGTACAATGTTTTGAGAGAGAAAGGGAAAATACAGTGACCTCAAACACAGACAGAACAACAAAGTCAGGTGAAGATATTTCTGGATTTGATGGCTGAAGGATTTTGTTCACTAAATAGGCATTGAAATAATGGGAAGGGATATTGCTGTGCAACCAGAGAATAACAAATTTAGTATCTATATTTAAGGACTTGCAGTGTTTCATACAACCACAAGCCCATTAGTCTGACCTGTGTGCTACACAGGACTCTAGATCAAACTGTGAGGAAAGAATAAAGAACAGAAAGGAAAAGGGAAACAGGATAAACTGCAGCAGAGTAAATGAGGTCAATTCCATATCTGAATGAAACAAGGTAATTAAAGGTCTAGAGTAAGCAGGCACAATATACCTAATCTATATAAAGCAGACCACATTGGGGAAGACAGGAGCTAGTTAAGTCACAGAGAGTAAGGAACTGGCTAACACAAAGCAGTTATATCATCACACTTCCTGATGACATGTAGTTTGAAGTATTGCCAGCATCTGAGGAAGATTGGAATATTTTATGGGAATAACTGAATGATCATGAGGCTTGCAAAGATAGAAATAGTTTAAATTCAAAAGCACAATGTGCAAAAATGCAAATAATGCCTCAGTTAAAAGACAGCAAAAATGACTGCTCCAAGCTGACTCATCATCAGCTGAGAGCTAAAAATGATTAAAACGTCTGGCCAAACCCATTTATTTATTTCAGGCTCAATTCTGAAGTGACAAAAAGAAAAAAGAATAATACAATGAGGATATTTGCACAGGGG
>JANHGB010003588.1:8291-24192 GCA_026283785.1 Coracopsis vasa | reverse complement strand
AAAATGGCCCTAACTCTTGCAGAAGGCTCTGTTTCCTCTGGGAGCTTCCTTATGTGCTCCTGGGGTGATGCTTTCCTTGACACTGAGGCCAGGGACAGGTGGAGTCATCAGGTTTCCTATGTCTTTAGATATTCTAAAGAGAGGAGTTGGCTGAAGGATTTGGAGGAGTTGATCAAGCTCTTCCTGTCTGGGTGAGGAACAACAAGCAGAAATGAGTTTGTGAAGATGACAGTGTCTAAAAGGGTCTTTCTGGGTGGAGCTGGGTGATGACTGAAAGAGGCTTTTGTGTTCTGTTGTGTTTTGTGCCAAATGCCCCTCACACCAAGACAATAAGGTTAATGTTTTAATAGCTTTGCAGTATAGGAGCTCAAGCTGTGCATGCTGAATGTTTTCTAAACAAGGAAGCTGCTGTTTCTGCTGAGCTGATCCACTCTTTCTCCTCACAGCGTGAGTGCATCTCAGTCCATGTTGGCCAAGCGGGCGTGCAGATGGGCAATGCCTGCTGGGAGCTGTACTGCCTGGAGCACGGCATCCAGCCTGATGGGACCATGCCCAGCGACAGAGCCCTCGGCGGGGGGGACGACTCCTTTAACACCTTCTTCAGCGAGACTGGTGCCGGAAAACACGTCCCTCGTGCTGTGTTTGTGGACCTTGAACCAGCAGTAATAGGTAAATGCAGTGATCTGTGCAAGGGACATGCTGTAGGACTGGGTTTACCTTCCATGGATTTTGACTATGGGATCTGTTTAGTCCTGCAAAATGCTTTGGGCCTTTAAATTTTTACTACGTCAAGCTTGCCTACGTCTTCCTAGTGATGGAAGATACTTGGCTTTATGCTCATTGAGACTGGCAAATGTGCACTCTGAGTTCTAAAGAATTTAAATACTACCTTCTGCCAGCCTGTGAAATTAAATGGGTCTTCTGAATATGCCCCGTGCTTTTGCTATGCAGGGAGCTAATTATAACTTCTTGAACAATATGGTATAATGTGTACAGCTGTCAATGGGAACCTTTTTGAAAGATAATACTTATCATTAAGCAGATTTCTTGAACATTGGAATGATTTGTGTTCCCAAAACAATCCTCTGTACTCTGTAGCTTGAGTAGTGCTTTGCAGAAAAGAATCTCAGTTGCTAGCCTAAATTGAGGGACTTCCAAACATGCACTGCAGCTTCCTGCTGCATCTTTGAATAACAATTGACTCATCCTCAGTCAGTTGTATCCCAGGCTGTGGCAACTCTGGTTTACTGTTCCAATGTGATCCATGCATCAGCCACTGCCCAGTGCCACATTCTGTGACATCAGCTCCACTGCCAGCCCAGTGTGAGCTCCACACATTAACAAGACCCTTGTTCCTTGGGTCACAAATCTTGGTTTTCCTCTCAACAATGTGTGTGCTTGAAGTAATTCTGCTGGAGCTGGTTTCATGGCTTTTGCTTTAAGTAGTGATGTGAGGCTGCCATAGAAGAGGCCTGTGTTGCTGTTACAGTTGTGGTATTTATCTTCCTGCAGTACATAGAGAGTTGGGAAGGGAAGATGAGTGAGCAGGCTTAGGCTACTCCGATGCACTGACATGTGGGTCCCTTGTAACTTATGTTCATTGTAACACCCCAAACCACTTTCTGTGGCTAATACAATAGAATGAACTTCTGCTGGAGGCTGCTGGGCAGATTGGGGTGGTGGTGCTGGACTGAACTCTGAAAGGAGCCATACACTGATGTTCCCAGGAGCAGTTACAAGCCTGGCTTTGTTTCCCTGAGCCCCATGGCTGGTGCTTCCTCTGCTGCTGGCCAGGTGGTGGCTCTGAGCAACCAGAAAAGGCTGAGAAATGAGGTGAGGGAGAGCAGAGCTCTCACTGTGCCTCTAGGGGTGAGGAGCTGGTGTGTAGCTGGTAGAGTTCCAGCACCTGCTAATGATGCAAGCATAGTATGGGGAGATGGGCAAAAGGCTGGCTTTTGAATACCTGGTGACACTAAAAGTGTTAAGTCTTTTATTAAAGGTTTCATCATGTGCCTTTCAAAGGGGGGGGAGCCTTCTTTATTCCTGCCCTATTTGAACATTATGGATCAGTTTTCTGGGCAGGGTTAGCATGATTCTTCCCATTCATGCAGCATGTCCCTCTGCACTGAGTTATGGAAAAACTCCATCTGTTGTGAATACAACAGCTCTGTAGCTGTTGTGTGTACACCAGGGATTTCTGGAGCTTCTAGGTGAGTGCTGCTCCTGGTGAAAGCAGCAGGTCTGCTATACATGTGCACCAGCTCTGTGGATATGGTGGTAAAATCCCATCAAACTTTCCACCAAGAAACAGGGCAGTAACATGCCTGGGAATTCAACACAACTCTCCTTAAAAATCTCCCCAAGATAGACTGCAAAGCATGAAGGGGAGCATGGCCAGGGGCAAGCTTGGTTGGGACACTTTGTTCCAGCTCACTTTCATAGTCCAGTGACTGATCCTCTGAACTCCTCAAGTTTTGTTACATCCCTACCACCACCTTGACTCACTTCACCCCCAACAGCAATGTTTTTCTTCAGGTTCTGTATTTTCCTCTTTTACTCCTAGTTGTCTTTGACGACTTGAAGTGGGAATGCAGAAAGTCATAAGCACATGTATTTTGAATGGGAGACTTTTTCCAGATGGGACTTTGTTGTCCAGTCTTGAAAATACTTTAATATCCATGGCTTTCAGGGGCAGCTGCTCAGTCCGACTTGGTTCAAACAGGAGTTGTATTTTCAGATCTTGACTTTGTCTTTGTCTTGCTCGTTCTTTTGCAGATTAAAAGGAATACATGCAAACAGCAACTTCATCTGTAGCTAATAAAGATCTTTGCTTTCCACCTGGTTTTAATTAAAGGATGCAGTACTGCATTAGCATACAACTCAAGAATGGCTTGAGCTAAACCAGAGACAGAGCAATGCTGAGTGTCTTTATACCTTTCTGGTAGGACAGAGCTTTAGCCTGCTAGATGTAAGTGCCTATTTCTGATAACTATTGGAGGTCATAACTCTAAATCATTCTCCAGATCTGTAACTGCTGGGGGATGCTGTGTGTTCATTTGCACAGTTTCTTTATAATGCAGCCACTGGTGCTGGAGCTTTTACAGCTCAGTATTTGAATAACTGAATAGCTCTAAAGAGCATCTCCTGTCCCTTTTGAACTTTCTTCTTTACCCTTGGCAGAAAGTAGAATTAAGGGAAAGAAGAGGACAAGCAAGCACTGTAGGTTCTGACAGCCTGCAGCTGCAGAAGCAATAAGGCAGCATCCTGGAGGGTATGGAAAATAAGAGGGAAAGCAGTATTTCAGCTGCTATCTGCAAAGTGGTCCTTAAGTTGTCTTCAGCTGTGAAAGAATGATTCTGCTGCCACAGTTAAGTCTTAAATTGCTCTGGCAGGTCAAAAATTTAAACTCATCAGTACAATGGGACAGTTTCTTAAGCATTAACCTCATTTTTGTCAGGTATTCAACATTTAGATTATATTAAGTCTTTTGGCACCTACTGATAGGTAGAGATCTGGCTGCATTTTATCTCAAAGGGTTTAGGGACCTTATTCTGGACACCCTCAGACGTCTGAAAAACCTGGTCTGTGTAGAAAACTAACCTGTAAAATTCCTCCTGTCTCCCCAGATGAAGTTAGGAATGGGACATACAAGCAACTCTTTCATCCTGAGCAACTGATATCTGGTAAAGAAGATGCTGCAAATAACTATGCTCGAGGTCATTACACAGTTGGGAAAGAGATAATTGATCTGGTTCTAGAGCGGATCAGGAAGCTGGTAAGCCTTTTCTGCATGGAAGACTCTTGAAACATCTTTCTTTGTCCTGTTTTACAGGATTTGGAAATTGGGTTCTCAAAACTTCTGTAAGTTGTGCCTTAATTCATTCCATGGTAGGAGAATCTGTGGCCTTAGTCTGCATCTGGTTTTATTCTTGGCCTGCTGAGAAAGGTTGGATTATTCCTGTCAGATATAACTTTCAAGTGGCCTAAAATGCTGATGAGGCGCCCAGATCTTTGTAGTTTGATGTCCAACTGCAGAAAGACAGGACTGAGAGTTGGGATTTGCGTAGTTCCTGATGGAAAAGGATTGCTCTCTGGCTGTGGCTCTTGCAAGGAAGTTTAAACAGGAGTATTTGCTTCTGTGGCTTAGATTTATTTCCATTTCCTGATGTTATAATTTCTGAATTAATTTTATGATAGTAACAGTAGAAAAGGAATAAATCTCAGTAAGTTGTCAGTAAGGGATGTCTTGGGCTCCCCAGTACTTTGATCATGTGGCAGATCTATGAGGAGGTCAGTTTAGAAGGTTAGAGTACCCATTTAAGGCTGCTAAGGATGTATTTGACCAAATCTGTGTCACAAAGATAAGGAATTCTCATTGCACTGAAGTGCAGGATGTCCCTCTGGTATGTGTGTGTGTGTGTGTGTCAGAATTCAGAGTCTGGTTTTGGGCTTCTCGATATTGACACAGTTGGTTTAACCCATGTTTTCTCTTTCAGTCGGATCAATGCACTGGCTTGCAGGGTTTCCTGATTTTCCACAGCTTTGGGGGAGGCACTGGCTCAGGATTCACTTCCCTGCTGATGGAGCGCCTCTCAGTTGACTACGGGAAAAAATCAAAACTGGAATTTGCCATCTACCCTGCACCCCAGGTCTCGACAGCGGTTGTTGAGCCATACAACTCCATCCTCACTACCCACACCACCCTCGAGCATTCCGATTGTGCCTTTATGGTTGACAATGAAGCCATCTATGACATTTGCCGGAGGAATCTGGACATTGAACGCCCGACCTATACCAATCTCAATCGCCTCATTGGGCAGATAGTCTCTTCCATTACTGCTTCCCTCAGATTTGATGGTGCCTTAAACGTGGATCTTACTGAATTTCAAACTAACTTGGTGCCTTACCCTCGCATCCACTTCCCCTTGGTAACATATTCCCCAATTATTTCGGCAGAGAAAGCCTATCATGAGCAGCTCTCTGTGTCTGAGATAACCAATGCTTGCTTTGAGCCATCCAACCAGATGGTGAAGTGTGACCCTCGCCATGGCAAGTACATGGCCTGTTGTATGCTGTATCGTGGGGATGTTGTCCCCAAGGATGTCAACGCTGCTATCGCTGCTATCAAAACCAAGCGCACAATCCAGTTTGTGGACTGGTGCCCAACTGGGTTTAAGGTAAGTCTCAGTTTCATCCTGGTTTTCTTTTCTGGACTTCTCACTCACTGTCATGGGTTTATGACTTGTGTTTTCTTCCTGAGATGCTCTGTAGGTGCCTGATTTGTATTTTTCAGTTCTTGCATGAAGCTGTTTCCTTGGAAGTGAAACATTTTATTCACCTGCTGCTCTCTGACTTGTTTGATTGCAGTCACTGTCAAATACTACAGTGAAACTCATGGTCTCTTCTGCTTTTCATCTAGGTTGGCATTAACTACCAGCCACCAACAGTGGTTCCTGGTGGTGACCTGGCCAAAGTCCAGCGTGCGGTGTGCATGCTGAGCAACACTACAGCCATCGCCGAGGCCTGGGCTCGTCTAGACCACAAGTTTGACCTGATGTATGCCAAACGTGCCTTTGTTCACTGGTATGTTGGAGAAGGGATGGAGGAAGGGGAGTTCTCGGAGGCTCGGGAAGATTTGGCTGCACTGGAGAAAGATTATGAAGAAGTGGGCACAGATTCAGTGGATGGAGAAGATGAAGGTGAAGAGTATTAAATGCAACAAAAGTGAATTGCAAGTCTTTGCCATTTTACTGCCTCTTCAGAAGCAGTGTAAATCATGTCATATAATTGGAATAAACTTCTTTAATCAAGGCATTTGATAGTCTCCAAACACTATGTATGTTCATTATCTGCAAGTAGTCGGTAGTCTGGGAGATGGAACTTCTTTCTGGGAAAGATAGCTGAATAAAATCACCATGCTATAGTTAGATGACTTCTTGTCCTTATGACATTGCTATTTGAAGAGCTAATAGTGCATATTTCCTCCCAGAATACAAGACTAAAATGTGCTTGAGCTTTTGCTGGAAGATTTAGCTACCTTTTTTCAAGGCTCTAAAGCTGATGTGACAAGAGGCAATTGGAACTAACCTTGTGTTACCCTTAAGGATGCAACACCTTTAAAACCAAAGGCTATTTGAGTTATTTTTCTCCTATACTTAAGACTTAGCATGGGCTGATACCTTAGATGCAGTAACCTTGAAGGGGAAGAGGTGTCTGGAAAGGGTGTGCCATAGCATGAGGAACCTGCCACTTCACTGTCAGAACCTGTGTGGCTGTTGCCCTGGCATTGCGTTGTCCTGCAGAAGGACCTGCAGTCCCTGTCTGCCAGCTTCTATGGAGTTGCCTTTTGCCTGAAGCTGTCTGGGGTGGGATCTGAATTGACTGGCCAGGGTTTAACACTAGTTTTCCCTAAAACTAATTCTTTTTGAGAATTAGTTCATGGGTTCAGGTAGGAAAGTTGTCTTCTGTATAAGGTGATGTTACAGGAGAGGATTTGGCTAATCAGGTTATCTTCAGGTGTGGACAGCCTCTGTCTGAAACCTTCTACATGGTCTGAGTGGGGCTTGGGGGCACAGGGCAGTGATCCACAAACCAGGTAACCTGACTATTTCCAACTCTGTCTTGGAGCTGGGTGACTCTGAGGAATCTCTCCCGCAGAAGTAGCGAAGCTGGAATAGTCAGATATGTTGAGATGATGATTGACTACTGAATGTGATTACAGGATACCAAAGTCTGACTCCAAGGCTAAGTTTTGAGCTGGAGAATTCTTCCATGTCCTATTTCAACCTTATTTATATTCATTCTGATTTAATATCAGACCATGATTGGGGCCAAGTCTTGAAGCTGGAGATACACATACCTGCTGAGCAGGAGTCTTAGCTGTGGTATGAAAAATGCCTTCACTTCCTTCTGTATGGGAACCTCCTGTACTCAGGTAATGCTGCAGTATTTGGCATCGAGTCATAAAGTGGGAACCTTTCCTCAGCCTCAGTTTTAACTGTGACTTGGGTGTACTTGTTCTTCTAGATGGGGGTATCACTCTTGCATTAACAGGCTGCTGCTGTTGATTGAAGGTCTGACAGAGCAGCCTGGCCTGTAAGGGCTGACTGGTCATTTGCTTAGGCTGGAAGCCTGTTGTTTGTGTTCTTACAGCCATTGGGTTGAGTCAGTCTGATTTGAAATTAATCTAACCTACTGGAGCTGGAAGGTACCAGCATTATATAGATGGGTAGAACAACTTCAAGGCTTTATAACCTAGAGGAGTGCTTCAGACTGTCTGGTCAGCCATGGTCTTTGTGCAGAATATACACCCCTCTTGCTGTTCAGCATAGCTGGGCATGTCCAAAGTTGCAGTGAGTTTCTTACTGGCTTTTGCTTATGTTTTTACATTGAGGGTAGATGTTAAGTGTAGAGAATTTCAAGCTAACTCATTTTCCTACTTACTGGATGATTAAGCAAATGTTATTTGTTATGAGGCATAACCCAAGGATGGTCGTGCTCATTGCAAGGCAGATTGACTTCATTTCAGTGCATGCATTCAGAGTTTTAATGTAATGGCAGTGCCTGCAAGAGGAATATGCAAAGGAATGTTCCATACCTTGCAGGTGTCTAGAGCTTTGTGAAATGCTGCACTACCAGCAGAGCATAAGGAATGCTGTGTGGCTACAAGTGCACCATAACTTCCCTTAAAAGCTGTGTACTGGGGGTTGTGGTAGGAGTGGGTTTCTCAGCTGGCCTCCAATGTGGTCCTATAGTAATGATTTGACTCTTACCTGGAATTCATTGTGTCATTATTTGAGGCTGGCATGCTCCGTTTCCTGCTGATACTTCCTGGGGTTATTTTTTACTGCACATGGGGTTTTTTCTTATTTAGGGCACTGTTTATGTGATGGGAATTGGTTTGCAATGTGTCAATGCTTTACGTGGGCATGTACAGGGTGCAGCACTCTGCAGCGTCCTTGTCAAAGGTGTGGGCATGTCGAATGCTGTGCCTGGGCTGCCTGGGGATTCTCGGTGCAGGCAGTAGATCTGAGATGCGTTGTGCTTTTGTTAAAGCTAACATTGTAATGCTGCTTCATGAAGATGGTCAGCTGCAATATGGCAAGCACCCACTGGTGGGAGGTTTGGTAAGAGATGCCATGTCACTTGTGAGCTGTTGGACTGATGCTGAAAATACATTCTACATTCTCAGCCTCCAGACTCGGGCTTTCTTTCATTCACTCTTGGGAGACGCTGTTGCTGTAGCCAGTGGGCAGTGAGCTCTCGGTGTAGGCATCTGCATCCAGAGCTGAGATAAGATGGTGTTTTTCTCAGATAGGAAGCCAAGATAATTACAGCAGGAAAATCCTGCTAAAACTGCTCTTGCTTCAGCTAACTGCAGAACTCCTTAAGCATGTTCTAATTACTGGCTGGATGCTTGAGTTAACAAATGTGGGGTTCAGCTGTTTCCTGAAATGGAGAGATCCTACATTGAATTAAAATGTGAGTGTACAAGTGAGTACCTGAGACTTGCAATGGTTGAGAGGAGCTGTCGCTTAAAAGGAAATGCTGAAAGTGTTTAATGCTGAACTTCAACTGCCTGGTTCTTTGGTAAGAAATCCCCACACTTCTGCTCTCAGAAGTCATGTGCGTGTTTGCACTGGCAGAAGTGTAGGCATTACCTACTGGTAACTAAATATATCTTTACCTGTGTGGTGACACAGCTTTCCCCAGTGTTGAGATTGGCAATTAATAGCTATCACCTGATAGAGAATAACTTCTGTGACTCACAAAGTGGAGGAGGAGGAAGTGAGCTGGAGCCCATGGCGGTTGCTATGACCTTTGTTGTAAATCGCTGGTCTTATCTGTAAGATCTGCTCGAAGATGGTTCTGGTGCCATTCCAGGGGAACGCAGTGAAGCAGAATCTGGTTTCCACCCACTCTGCCCTCTGAATAAGCAACATGAATACCTTTTAATGTGTTAATGTCTAATATATATATATAACTATACATTTCTGGTTTCTATAGTAAGCATGCCACGGTGTAATTGTGTGATAAAAGTCTCAGGTTTAGCTTTATGGCCAGTGTAGGTAATACAAGCATAGACCACACACGCTGCTTCCTTCTTCCTACAGAGCAAAATGCTCTCAAATAAAGTTCAGAAAGCTTCTGTGCCTCACATACTTGAAACCCCATCCAGCAGATGCCATTGGCCCTAGCAGCCTGCTGCTGGAAAGCATGGAGTTGTTTGGGAGAGCGTAGCTATTTGGAGGTAGAATTGGGAAGTGAGGTTTTAACTGGAAGTGAACAGTAAAGAAACAACAGGGGTGACTCCATGGTTCTGATGGAGACAATAGAGGTAAGACTGCAAATCACTGCTTTTAGCAGTGGTTTAGGAAAACACACCTGAGAAACTGGATCATAAACGTGGCAGTGAGGGGTTCTCTGGCTTTACCTTTTCCTTTGCTCCACAGTGAGGAGTCAGAGCAATGGCTCATGAGCAGTTCCAAGTTTTCACTTGGGAAAATTCAGAGGGACCAGTAGAAAAGCCAAGGGAACAGCAGTGTCCATTCACTGCGTTGCCAATATGCTGCTGTAAAAGGGCACATAGGTTTTGATTGCCTTGTCCAAGCCTTCTGTTGACATGCTGCTTTCAAGTGTGCAAGACAAGCAAGGGAAGATGTCATCCTATGCTCGACTCTGCTTGTCGGTCAGATCTGCAGGAACACTGACAGTGGACATCCTGCCCTCTGAAACACAGTGCTGCTGATGTGCTGCCCCATGCCATCCCCTTCTGAGGTTTCTAAATGCCTGTATTTCTGCCAAATAAGACTTTGTTTGCCATTGTACAAGGTCATCCTTCATGTAAGGAGATGGTTCCCATAACTGCAGTTATCACTAAATCAGAGCTATTTTAGTGCAATGGGATGGCTCTTTCTCATGCTCTTTGCTGCAGTTCTATAACAACTCAAGATTCAAATCATTGTGCATAGTGTTCAGTTAATGCATTTGTAGCTCTGAATTTGAGCTTGGGAAGAAGAATCATGGTGTGAAATGCAGAGACACCCTGTCTTGTACAGGACCTGGGAGTTACCAAAGGTTGGGAAAGTATAGAGGAAGTGTAATTGAGGCTTCTGTCAGGAGGAGGATGCTGGATTAGGTGACTCCTCATCACACATGTTCTTATGTCATGTTTATAAGGAATTACTTCAAAGGAAAAGCTGGTTTTATTTGAGCTCTGGAAACAGGGGCTGGGCTTAGGAGCAGGTTCAGTGGTAAACTGCTGAAGAGCCATTTTCCATGGTGGAGTGGAACTCCACTGGAAGTGCTGTAGGGATTTGCAGTGTGTATTGGCAAGGTGACAGTGATTAATCCCTTCCCTCTATCTAGAGGGAGCGCTAGGTATGGAACTTCCAGCCTGTGCGAAGGCTTTGATCTACAGATTTCTTCTCAAGTTGGGCAGGAGGATTCCAGATCCGTGGTCCCAGCTGTTACTGGAGCAGGAATGCCTGTGATGAAGAGGTAGAAGTGACATTGCTCTGAAGGTATTGTAGGTGCTGGCTGACAAGAGGCTGAGGAACACCAGGAGACTGAGAACTGAAGCAAGGGTTGGAGTCTCATGAGGAGTGGTGCCTTCTGTGGAGCCCTTCAGTGACCTGAGGCTGGTAAAACCCTGTCTCTTTGGGATGCTGTGAGCCTGTCCCTTGGCTTTCTGCAGACCCTGCTTCCCATGGCCAGCTTCCTGTGGCCTCAAACTTGGTTGGTGATGTTCTTGGGTTGCTGTGATGCTGTCCTGTTTGCCCAGTGATGTGTGACCCTTGCAGTCATCTTTCAGGAGCATCTTTCAGTTTCTCTGCAGCATTGTCTGGATTGCCCTGGTCTGCATCAAGACCACGTTTAGGAAATACTTTCTCTAACACTTAACATGGGCTTCCTGCATTTCTCATGATCTTGAAGTCTTTATTTACTCTTTTTGAGGAAGGATGTGCACCTTGGTTCCTTTAATATGAAGTACTGACCTGCTCGGTGAGCTCAGTTCTGCTCTAAGGTCTACCCCAGGCTTCCCCTGTGCCACAGTGTGTGTTTCTGTGAGTGGTCTCTCAGTTTTGGTCCCATATGTGCAGCAGTAACTCCGACATCTGCAACATGGAGCAGTTTGAGGCTGAGGCAAGAACAAGGGTTTCAGCCTTTCTCTGTGGGTTTCAGAACATGGGCAGGCCTGTTCATAGGCTGGGGTATTTAAATTCCCTTTGTAAGATTGGGACTGGAGATCAGATGGGTTTGGAGGAGCTGAATAAAGCGTTCAAGATGACTTTACAGGCTTGAGGTTGTGTCCATATGGCTCTGATCTGAGCTCTGGGCTGCCTGGCCTGGAGGTGTTGCATTAATACTGGTTTGGTGTTTCTCCCACTTCAGCTTTGTTCCTCTGGGAGGTGATAGGTGATGTTTAACTCCCATTGCACTGTGTTGAGGGCCTGTTTGCAGCTCTTCCTAAAGAGCTGCAGTTCTTTTCTCTTTTAGGATTGAAACTGTGAGGTGCTGTTGCTGGTCTGTAGCTGTATCCTGCTACTTCATTGAACAGAGCTGAGTGAAGGAGGTACTGAGCCAGTTCATACCTCTCTCAAACTGTGTCCCTTCTGTTGGGTGGGTAGGAGTCACTCTTCCAAGCATCATACCTGGAAGTGAGTTACCCGTACTCTGAGCGAGGTGCACCAGGGTTCTTGTGCAGTCCCAAGGGATATGGGGGCAGAAGATCACTATTCCAGATGGTGAAGTCAGCTTGAACCGGAGAAATTCCTCTCCCCAAAGAGGCTCAGGCTTTCTGAGGATCTGTTCTTACCCTGCAGGGCTTTGTTGTTCCTGTGTCTCCTCTGGGGTTATTGGCTCTCTGTGTTCCAGTTCCTGCTTCAGAGGCACTGCTCTGAGTGGCTGTTGCAGTGCTACAAGTTAGGGCTGAATTGCAAGCAGTGGTTCTTCAAGAAGGCTGCAAAGACCTTAAGCATCTTCATGTCATTTTCTTCTGTTCCAGCTCTAGGGCTCCAACTGTCATGCATTTCATCGTCTTGCATCATTTCCACTTGCAAAAGCTACTTTTTTGGTCAGCTCTACTGAGAGTAGAGATCTTTGTGGCTTTTCAGTTATTGCAAAATCCAGTTTGTAGAACCTGCCTGGGGTGAACGCTGTAAGTGTTGTTTCAGAGGGATGCTCAGTGTACCACGTTGCGCCCGGCATTGCTTTCCAGTAGCTCTAGATCTTGTTCTGCATATGTTGTTAGAGCTGTGTCCTGTGCAGTTACTCTCAGTTTCATGGCTGTAGCTGCTATCTCTGCCCCATACAGTCATGTTTTCACTCCTACACTGCCTCTAAGTTTTGTGTTAAAGCCCCTTATCCCTTCCTGTGGGAAGAAGCACACAGTGTTGTTCACTGTCACAAACTCAGATGGCTCCATGTGGGATCAGCTGGTGCTGGAGCAGGGATCAGGGAAGTGTGGGATACTACGGGTCAGCTACAGCTGCTGCTGAGCCACAGGCTCGACTGTTCTCTGCTGACTGGGGCAAAATGGGTCCTGCCTTTGTTCTTCACAGCCTATACGGAGTGTTTGTGTGGAAGGCAAACGCATGTGCATGTGTGGAAGTGTCCCAGTCACGTCTCCGAGGGTGCTATAGAACAGTTTCTGCCATTGGCCATCAGTGCGTTTGGGAATGGTGTTAATGGCTTGCAGTAAGCACATATGGCACCCAGAAAGAGAGGGTTCCTTCCCTCCAACTTCCTTCATCATTCAGGCACCCGTCACTGGGTTTTACTTTTTGCTATGTTTGGTGTTTATCTTCCTCTCTGTTCTCAAATTCTGGGTCTGTTTCTCATTCGTTGCTGTTGCAGATACCAACAGTTTAAGTTCCAGCTTTGTCTGTTACAGCAGATGTGCACTGGCTTCCTTATCTTCACTGCCAACGAGTATTTAATGTCTAGTAAGTGTGTCTTCATGTGTTTGATTGGCCCGATAGAGCTCAGTGGGGCAGCTGGGCTACATACTGATTCAGACCCTGTTTTGTTTTGATTAGATGTATTAAATACTCATTTGTGTTTATTGCAGGCACTTCTTTAAAGAGCCCATGTGCTGCTACGCCCATGTTCTGGTAATTGTAGGTGCTGCAGAGCCTCCCTGTTGTACTTGTGGTCACTCGAAAGCTCTTCTTGTTCAGTCTTGTACTTCCTTGCGAAAGATGCTCTGAGTTCTGTGGGAGCCTTTGGAATTTGTACATCTCCATCTGCTGTGTGTGCTTCCAGGGACCAGCACAATGAGGCACAGTTTCCTTTGCACAGATCCCTCGGGGCTCAGCGTGCCCAGAGCCTGCTTTCTCTTCAGTTTGATAGTTAGACTGTCGAACTCCCAAGTCCTTGCCGTTGCCAGGCTGTTTAATCACACTCTATCCCCTTTGAGTGCCTTGTGGCTCCCCAGCTGCTTTTAAACCTGTGTGCCACCTACCCCATTCTGTATCAGTCAGCCTTGTATGATTCATGCAGTTTCTGCACCACCTTTGCTTGGCTAACACTGGCACCTTTCTCATCGCTGTTGTCTGAAGTGTTTTTCCCTGCCTTCATTCATGTAGTTCTCACCCATTCTCCCATCTGAGTGACCTGCAGCTATTTCTGTGTCTTTAAATCCTTTCTAGAAGCAGTTTTTGCCAGGGCTCTTCATCAGTTCATGATAGTGGTTAAACCCCAACTTTTTCTCCTGGTCTGACTGCTTCTCTGTTCAGCCCATACATTTCCTGTGTATCTTAAGGGCTTAGATGACTTGGTGCATACTTGCTGTTTGAAACCTGTGTCTCCTTATTGCCTCTTTAATGGTTTTTGTGTCTAAAAGCAAGTGGCTCCTGTTGCATGTGTCTGGGTAACCAAGAAGGTTTCAGCCGTAGCAGAGGTGGAAGCTTGACAGGGAACAAGGTTTGTTCAACACTCTGCAAAGGCCACTTCCCTCCTTGGGACAGGGCAGAAGGTGCAGTCTTCTCACGGGGTTGGGGTTTTTTAGTGCTGCTTCTCCTTACCCTATGCAGAACCCACAGTGAGGTCAGATGGTGTTGGGGTACAGCTGTGATGGTACTTTTGTTCCAGTGCAGCTGGGGGTCAGCCGTGGAGGAGCTGCATCCACGTTTCTGGAATAGGTTTTCCCTAAGGAAAAGAGAGAGCTGCTCTGTGGTTTATGCATCGTGGCAAGTTGTACTTCCCCCGGTGCTTTAGTGGCATTGTATTTCCCACTCTGTAGTGGGAAATAGATCTTGTTCTGCATATGATGTCAGAGCTGTGTCCTGTGCAGTTACTCTCAGTTTCATGGCTGTAGCTGCTCTCTGCCCCATACCATGATGGATGCTTTGGAAAGTGAACCATGGGGTTCACTTTCCAAAGCATCGAGGTGTGGAGCTGAACCGGTCACTTAAGGCTCCCTGTGCAGTCGGTAAAGGGAAGTAAGGGGATTTTAGGGTGAGCTTACTCTGACCTGTATTAGATACCTGCTTTAGGATAACGAACCTTCAAGCCTCACCCTCACTGCCTGAGTGCTCCATTGATGACTGGTCCTGTATCAGCCTCCATGCATAACCAGAAGAGTCCCACCCTCTGCCTGTCCTGCCTGGAAGCAGCCTGTGTCCTGCTCTGCTGCCACTTGCTATCAGCGTGATGAAGAGCAAGAAGGTTCAACCCTAATTCGTTGAGCATGAATCAGCAGCTGCCTGAGAGCGAGCGAGGCGTGTGAAAGAGCAGCTCCGCTCTGCCTTGCCAGCGCTTCCTATAGCTGTGGTTTGCTTATCCTTGTTTTTATGGCAGGCTGGCCAAGGCTTTGGAGTGAGGCTTTACTCAGCCTTTAATGGGAGCTAATGACAGGGTATGGGCTTTTCAGACTTTCTCATTTGATTCATAAAAGCCGTGCTGGAGGCGGTTGCACAACTGCCCAGGTCCTCCAGTCCCCCACATGGTTCCCAGCTGCTTTTACCTGGCTATTGACACAGTCCCCCCCAGGAGCTGTGTGCAGCTGTGGGACTTCCGTCCTCCGCCGGCTCCATTCGAGCCCACAAGCCAGGCTCAGATTTCCTGCCTCCCCCTGCAGCGTGGCCCCTCTGCATGGTTTCCTGTAGCTGACATCTTCAGCCTGAAGAGTGGAGAGCTGGTTCTGCTTGTGCAGCTGCCCCAGAGCGTAGAAGACATCATGGGGATGGGGAGCAGGCGTGTGAGGCGGCAGGGAGCACTGGAAGAAAGCACCAGAGCATCTCTGCATTGAACTCCGTGTTTCTGTTGTGGCAAAAGTTGGCAGCAAAGTACCTCATTTTCCATTTAAGAACACTTCTGCTGAGACCCATTTAGTCAGGACTCAGTGCGAGACAAGCAGTGGGTGACAAGCATCAGAAGGAAGCTGTGAGCTGGAAGCTGCGCTTATGAAGTGTCTGGGGTCTGGTATGTCCAGGACACTCTGTGTTTCCAACCAGGATTCTGAGATTGCAGTAGCTTGACACCGGTTGTCCTTATTCTCCAGGCCTGACACACATCAGCATCTCTGGGAGCAGCTGGCTTTTTGGAGATGTAGAACTCATGTAGCCTTGATGATGAAACACAAACAGTGCTGTGCAGGTTTGTACAGGCTGCTGGTCTGCCCAGGAGAACTGGTTTGAGCTGTCACAGACCCTGCTTACTGCATCTGTTTGTTCCCAGGAGCCTGTTTCCTTACAGAGCTGAGAGGCTCAGCATATTTCCCTCCCTGCCCTCTATTGTAATCACCTAAACATGGAGTATTTTAATTAGGCTGAACTCTACTGATGAAATGAGTGCTTTGGCTTCAGTGGAGTTTCACTTAGCTATGGCTTATGGAGACTCCATACATGGCACTGCTTGCCTCTGGACTGCCATGGGCAGGGTCTCCTCCAGCTTGCTT